>CATQFJ010000147.1:0-75207 GCA_956483585.1 Gymnocheta viridis
CTCACCGTCTCACGGACGCACCCCCACGTGATGGAAATAAAAAATTAATCACGATCGCGCATTATTGGTTCTAATCTCTATTCCATAGTATAGGCTGATTTCATAAACACAGCTTGCAGAGCAACACTGGAAGCATGAGTTTACAAGGCATTCTAGTGTTGCTTTGCAAACTGCTTTTATGAAGTCAGCCATAATTATGAATTTCGTAACAAATTTGTAACACTTTCTTGCCTGGGGTGCATTATAAAAATATTAACGTACCCTTATTAGCACTTATATAATTTTAACACATCCAAGAAGTGTTTCAACGTCTTTATCACTAAGCCAGCGGTCTTTGACTAAACAAAGAAAATATTTGAAACGTAAGAAAAGGTTTAATAATGAAGAAATTCTCCCAAAATAGATAAAAAATATCGACACCTATTACATAAATCTGCTAGTCTTATGATTAAAATGTTCGAATAATATCTTCATATTGAAAATAATTTAAAGCTATCAAAATTTCTTAAGAAAAGAACGAACTTTTTCAAATAAAAAGTAAAAGTAATAAAAATAACTAAAACGTATCAAAAATTAAAAAATAAATTAATAAATGGTTGGTCAGGATTTGAAACCGTATCCTACCCGGTGGTGGCACGGGTTCGAATCCTGAACACAACAAAATGCAATTTTTTTTAGAATTTTCGATACATTTTAGTTGTTTTATTACTTTTACTTTTTATTTAAAAAAGTTTGTTCCACAATTTATTTAAAAAACCACGTTCAATCTCATTTATAATATTTTTTTTTAATTTTTACGTTTTTTCCAATTTTATGAACGATAAAAGGTTTATTTTACAAAAAAATCCAATATGTTTATTTGATGAGAATTTTATGAGAGAATTTTGTACAGTGATCAAATAATTATATAATGAATTCAGTAAGTTGTCGATGTTTTTATTTGATATAATAATAGCACCAAAAATAAAAATAACTTGACGATGTAAGAAAAAATTTTAAATTATAAAATATAACAACATATTTTAATTCATTATTTTAATTAAATTTTTTCTTTGAAACTCGTATGATGTACGTATGTATGTAAACTAGTGGTATTCTGATAGTTGTCTTTTTAAAATTTTGTTAATTTTTCCATTTACCTATCTGCATTGCGGTTGGACCAGACGATAAAGGTTTTGGTTCAATATAACCTGTATATTTCTGATATAGAAACACAATGGAATTTCAACCACAATTGATTTAAAAAATACGAATTCGGTAATTCATATTCAGATGGATTTAATTAAAAACATTTTTTATTTAAATCTTCTTCTGCGTTTACTAAGGAAGACAGAGAACTAAATATGAAAAATTGCAGAGATCTTTTTGCTCTCAAATCCCACCGATAATTCGGCTTATTTTCGTAATATTTTACCATTAATCCGCGTCCAATTCCGTAGTGCGTGCTATCGATAATGCGATATTCCGCAAAACGATGATTTTTTAGGTGTTTTTAATGAATGTAAGACCAGTTAATTTTATATGAATATGAAGAAGTGAATTTTTTATCTCCTAAGATCTTAACTTGTCATTTTTCAAATTTTTCCCAAACATTCCGATCTAAAAATCCAAAGTTCATATAGGAACTGATTGTTTGAAAAATATTTCGTGGATTGCGAATTATCCTTAGAATACATTTTAATTAAGCCCACATTAAATTATTCAATTGGATAATGCAATCTAGAAGCTAAATATAAATTTGTGGAAAGTAGGTATTTGCAGTACTTCTATTCAAAATACAAATGCATTTTAAATTTTTATTCCAAATACAAAATAGTTTTTAATAAAAGTTTAATTTTTACAATGGAAACGATATTTTTTAAGTTTTTTTTACTCTATAATTTTGCTGTTTTTTAATCAATATTGAATCATACAATTTTCCTGATGTTCTCATATTTTTAAGAATTTTTGGAATTTTAGAGATTTTTTCAAGATTTTTGGCTGCCGATTGCCAATTATAAGATTTTTTTAAAATAAATTTTGGGAATAATTTCCAATATCGCAGTTGCAATTTTTTTAAAATATGAGCTATTTTCGCGGGGTTTTCAATTTTTTTAGTTTCTTTGCTAATTACATTTTGGAGCTTGATATCAAATTAAATTCTTACATCAAACTTTGTTTTTATTTTATAGAAAAGGCAAATTAATTGATGTGCTTTTGAAGATTAACTCACTGAATATAGAAATTAATTAAAATTACACAAGTATAAAGCAGGGTATAAGCATCAATTTTGGTTTCTTCTGAAATCACAAATAGTCATAACAAATGAAATGTTAATACATTTTTAAAACAAAACTAAAATTCAATTTCATTGATTTAGTATATTTACTCGTACAGTATATTTAGTATATTTACTTGACAATATAAATATAAATAATATAATATAAATAATATAAAAAATAATTATGGTTATTTATATACGAAAAGAATATGTAAGCGTTAAAAAATACAGTGTAACCTCGGTGAACGCAACCAATAGAAATTTTGGGCTGTTGCGATAACTGAGTTGTTGCGCAAAACAAGTCACAAATTTCTAGTCATATTTTTCTATATAAAAGCTCATTTTAAACCAATCAAGAATTTTATAAATAAAATAGCTAAAGTTAGCTTTTAATAATCGTATTTATTTGATTGAAATAATGAATAAAAACAGAAAAACAAAATATGGGTACATCTAATAAAAAATTAATAAAGTACACACTCAAATGTATGTATGTATGTATGTTAATTTGTACTGATGGTTGTTATCGAGTTAAAGATTCATGTTTTTAAGGGAAAAAGTATGAAATTTTCGACTGAGTTTTTGTGCTTGTCATATTTTTTTGAACTGCAGTTACACGAATCTTTTGCAATACCATTATATCCTCCAAAGAACAGCATTCTCCTCTGTCATTCATAAACAAAGAAGTTTCTAAACTAAAATGATTTCAAAAACAGAAGTAATACGCACAAAATATTTGTCATTCTTAGAATAACGGTAAATCAAAAAGACTATTGCACTTAAGCATAAGATTTTACAAACACGTTGTAGTTTTGATATTATTTATCAAAAACCAAACTAAAAAAAAAACAAAAAAGCCAACTTGTTCTGCAAAGTTGCGTTAATTGAGGCTTTGTTTTTTGAAAAGTTGCGTTTACAGAGTCACCAATGTTAAGAAATTGGGTGTTGTGTTAAGCGACGGGTTGCGCATATCGAGGGTTGCGTTCAACGAGGCTACACTGTACTGTAATATGCATGCATAATATTATACTAATAAACATACAAAAATAAGTTTAAGGAAACAAACAAAAAAAAACAACAGATCTTTGCTTTTCGACTTTTAAATATGCACATGTATACACACAATGTGTACAGGGACACATGAACGCATTTCAGTGTTAATGCATGTGTGACAAAAAGCGAAGAATTAAGAATTTTAAGTTTTTGTATTTTATAATAAATAAGATATATTGTGTACTTAATAGCGTATACTACTATGAAAAATACAACTGCTCTGTGGTGCATGAGAAGCACTTGTGACTACCAACCAGTAGGTTGTTGGATTGAATCCCAACGCAACTTTCTCAAAAAAATTTTAAAAGTAAAATTATTTTGAATACCATTTTTTTGCCCATATTTTAGCCGTTAATGGACCGACTTCAATTATTTACAGTCTAAATACCATTTTTTTGCCCATATTTTAGCCGTTAATGGACCGACTTCAATTATTTACAGTCTAAACCTTTGTAGAACTCCATACAAGAGATCTGCTTCATAAAATTGACCGTAGGATAGTTGGGGCCATAAAAAACAACAGAATAGGACATATAACAAAAATGTCTTTAGGCGATATCTCATTAATTATTGGACCGAGATTTGTTATTTTGAAACAGAACAATTTTATGAAAAATTCCAAGAGAATTGTAAAAAATGTATGTCTCTATGTTGTGTGAGGCCTTAATTCTACTTACACCAAAATATAGCAGACGGAAATTGCTCATTCGACTTCTCTATCTATAAGGATCCAGAATATATATACTTTATGGGGTCTTAAATGAATAATGAAGAAATTACATACGGAATGACAAACCTTTATAACCTCTTTTCAAATTTTTTGGTGAAGGGTATAATGATAAAAAAGTGAAGGTAAATACCCAATATACAATTTAAAGCTTTTTCTTCAAAATAAATAAAGGACTTAAGATCAAATAGCAGAATTTATTGACACATTAATTAAAATAAAATCACAATTCATTTAATAAAATGAAAAAATGTAACAACACAAAAAAACGGAGAAAAAGAATATACATGGTAAATATACATTAGGTACATATGTATATGAAAATAAAATAAAAAACGGATAGCAGTGGGTTAATTTAACTTTAACTAGTAAAAAATAGTAATTGGTAAAATTTGAATATTGATCGTGGTGAAGTTGTGTACTTTAAAAACAACGAATTATTCCTTCCACAATACAAATAACACTTGTATCCTTTATCGAGTCATAATTTGTATAAAATACAAATTTAAAATCAAATTCAACCAAGCCACTTAAACAGTGACGGGTACATGGGAACAAACATGAACACTGATGATGGGAGTGTAGCGGCTCCCGAAAAACAACGATGTTTCTGTTCTGCGCTGTAAGTTGAAATTAATTGATGTTAAAATTTCCTATGTTCCTTTTAAGATTGTCTCATATTCAATTCTTTGTGACTAAAAATGTTACGAACTTTAGCAAAAATCATAATCAATTTGGATTAACAACCACTAACAACCAATTTGTTCCAAAAATAATCACACTATAAATAAAATAGTTTGTTTAGACTAAACTTAGCAGTACGTTTTTTTGTTTTAGAGACAGAAGATATCTTTACTTCAGCTGCCCTGACGTATGCAATGTTAGACGAAATCATGTTTAATTAAAAAAATTATAAATAAAAATTTGGTTGTTAATAAAGTACTCACAAACAAAATACTCACTCATAAATTTAAAATTATTCTCTATTTTGATTCCAAAAATCCGATTAGTATTAAAATCCACTTTGCGTCTGAAATTTTAGGGTAGCTGCTAATTATCAATTCTTTTTCTATGCTAGTAACTAAGTATTTCATAAAACTTAACGATACATTTTCTTGTTAATATAATTTATAAAAAGATTTTTTGTGCATCTTACCTTTTATCATTAAGATTCATAATATTTAGTGAGTCCCTGACACTTTTCTTTGGACTCTTTCTGGAATCGAATCAGCATCAGCAATCCACAAAGAAATGACAAATACAATATTTTTAACAAAAAGTATTCTTATTTTCTTTGGCGTATTTGGGATATTTTCGTAATTTAAGTTGCTACCATTTTTAAATTTTTTTCGATTTATTTATAAATATAACAATATGATCGTTTCGAGTGAGTTACGCGCTAATATCCCACTATTGGGCGAATGTTTATGCACCCAAGTGGAAATAATGAAAAAATATTAATAAAAAATGAAAAAATGTCAAGGCTTTTTATAAATAGAAGATTTTCGTGCTTGTGTCCTAATTCTTTTGTGTGTGCTCTAAAGACTTCAGCCACAAATACGGAAAATGTAGCATATCCCCAATATTCATAAGAGTTTGTAAGAAAAATAAAATACATTCAAATCGCATATAATTTTGATCATACAATGCATAACATAACTGCGTATAGTAATTAAACTAAATTAGATATAAATTTAATATATAATTATTTTGAAACTTAGCTAAAGTGATGACGCAACACCTTAATACTTTGTGTGAACTTTCCACTGCGGACACTTTTAAAACGCATCTGAGGATATTCTTTTTGATTGTGGTGCTAATCTGTAAATAAATAGAAAACAACAAAAAGAAAGCAATTTCTTAAAATAGTTTTATAAAAACTGACATCTGCGTAATATTTAATAAGTAGTTTCCGAGGGATTTTTATCACATTATATTATTGTAAAGCTTTGAGATCATTATATAGGGTGTTTTTTTAAGCTAGATAGAACTTTAAATTGTAAAAAGTAACACAAAAAATTAAATTTTGATGAAACATTTTTTTTATTTGTTTCAGTATACTCTGACAAATCATCATGAATAGACTCACGCTTGAACAACGCTACGAAATTATCCAAATTTACTTTGAAAATCAGTCGTCGATTCGCGCGTTGTTTTATCGCAAAATTGTGTTCAGCGATGAGGCGCATTTTTGGCTTAACGGGTTTGTTAATAAGCAAAATTGCCGCATATGGAGTGAGACCAATCCACAAGAGACCCTACAGACTCCATTACATGCAGAAAAATGCACCGTTTGGTGCGGTTTTCATGCTGGTGGCATCATCGGACCTTATTTCTTCAAAAATGAGGCCGGAGCTCGCGTTACGGTCAATGGAGATCGTTACCGCACCAAGATGAATGATTTTTTGTTTGAAAATATGGATGACATTGATCCGGAGGAGATGTGGTTTCAACAGGATGGCGCTACGTGCCATACGGCGAACGCAACCATCGACTTATTGAAATCAAAATTTGGCGATAACTTGATTTCGAGAAATGGACCTGTCAATTGGCCTCCAAGGTCGTGCGATTTGACACCTCTCGATTATTTCCTGTGGGGCTACGTGAAGTCACTGGTTTATGCTGATAAACCAGCAACAATTGACGCCTTGGAGGCCAGCATTGTTCGTGTTATTCGTGACATACGGCCAGCAGTGCTCGAAAAAGTGGCCCAAAATTGGACGTCCAGAATGCGCTTCGTCAAGAACAGCTGCGGTGCCCATATGCCCAAAATCATTTTCAAATGTTAATGTCATGTATTGATCTTTCGAATAAAAAAAATTTTGATTACAATTTAATTTTTTGTGTTATTTTTTACAATTTCAAGTTCTATCGGGCTTAAAAAAACACCTATTACAATATTTTCCATCTACAGAAAAACATTTCAAATTTCAATAAATCAATAACTGACATAAAAATTAAAAAAGGGTTCTTGTTTTAGTCAAGCTCGACGTAGGAAAAAATGTGTTGTCGATTACAATGATACAGGGAATGATGGTGAATGTTTTCCGGAGCTCTTCGTGATTCAGCTAGCGTGTTGTCAGAGACTCAGAGCGCTTCGTGGACTCGCCCTGGGAAAAAGTTTTTTTTTTATTTATAACGAACAATATAATCGAATGTTTCATAGAAATTCTCAATGATTTGGAGACTCAATGATATTGTAACTAAGGATGTAATGGATTCATGCATAGCAAAGAGCGCATACCAACAAGGCCTAAAGCGAGATTTCTATGCCATAAGCAAGATCATGCTGTATTGAAACATCTTATTCGTTCATAAAACGAATGACAAATATAAACTTTTAATTAGACCTCGTATATTATCCTACATAAAGTTTGGCATGACAAGACCAGACCAGTAAAAGGGACGGTATCTTTCTTGATTAACATGTTAAATTTTAAAGTTGATAATTGTTTTTATAACCATACACAAAATAAAAATATAAAAAAAGAAACTAAATTTCGGGTTTGAGTCAGCCGAGCCACAGACATTAACAATGAATTTCCATTTGAGTCTACCTGAAATATCTTTTATGAATGTTTGTATATATGTATGTAAGTATATAATATATGTATATATATTTTTTTGTAACCTGTGGATTCATTAATTTACAATACAATTCGTAGAGAAACACATGTTGTAATATCGTTCGATCCTTTTGTGATTTCTGTGTATCTCTGAGCGTATGCGTGGAAGTATAAAGCAGTGGTGAACTTATAGTTTTTTTGTGTTTGATGCTGCCTTACAACCAGGCTGCAATAAGTTTTATATATACATATACACTATTTGAACAACAGAATATGAAAAATATGTATATTTGTTTGTATGTATATACAAATGTATATATTTTTTGCATCAAACAAAGTTTTAAAAATACGAGGGCCGTCCACGAATTAACTAAATAGTGTCAGCTAGTTATCAAGCTTAATGGATGTTTTGTAACAGGTCTAAATTTCATTGAAACATTTTATTACATTGTTTGTTACAAGTGAAGTTAATGAAAACATTTAAAAATTATAATTAAAAAAAAACTTAGCAGCAACAGCCGCACTATTATAATAACAAAATAACAAAAATAGCAAATAAAGAGCTGCTACCTTCAGATGAGGGCTATTTTGAAAAGCTTGAAGGATGTGTTGGTATGATTATATTATTATTTAATTCCCGTATATCCGAGGTGGAATATAGGGCCTAAACAAACAAGTTAAAATTTCATTTGTCCAATTTTCATGTCATGTACGGCCAGTTGCTAGTCCGTCAGGTCTTCCCTTTCTTCGTTCCAGTTATGTTGTCTTTCGACTTCCTCAACGTATGCCCGATCAAATTCCATTTACGTCGACGAATTCCGGTTTTTATTGGTAATTGGCCTGTTGTTACCCACAATATGGCTTTTGATATGGTGTTAGGCCAGAGTACGCGTATGATTTGCATTAAACATCTGTTCTGCACCTCCCTCGTATATGCACTTAACACTCACGGACATACAGTAAGATAGCCAAAGATCGAGAAGGGCTGGTGCAGGGTAGGAAAAACAGCAACATCAACAACAAAAATGTAACAATAAAAACGCGATCCCATACTTTCCTCGTTGCCACGAAAACAAAACAATCCAGTTTAACTTGAAAACAGTTTTTTTTATTTTTGGAAAAATAAAACGATCATTATGTTGTCTTCAGGAAAAAAAACAACAACAGCAACAAAAACACATTCATAAAACGAAACACATAAAATTTGATGATCCAAATTGAGTAGAACTTGTTCTCTGGTTTCGTTCGGTGTTGATGAAGACATTATATTTTATGTCAGGGCTTAGATCCCAGCAAACATATGTATGTGCGCTTGAAATGTGATATTTTGATAGCAAATGTTTATCAAAAGATAAATTGAGCGATGGACAAAAATTAATAATTATTGTTATGCGAAATTGCTGGGCTTAGTGTACTGAAAATTAACTTCGAATGAATTAAGTTAAACTTCAAAATAGCATAAAAAATTCGTTTATGGAAATCACTCAATTTACAGAGTTGGTTGGGTTATATACCATTTAAATTTTTATTGTCTTTTTTATAAAAAAATTATAAAAATTATGTTTTGTGTGTGTTTGTGTGCCTTTTGATAGTCAGCAATTAATTTTCAATATTTTGAATTCTTTAGAGAAATTTACCAACTACATGTGCACATACATATGTACATACATATCTATATGAACAAATGTAATGAACTTGTGCATTTATGTATGCATGGGCATGCATGCATACATACATATACTATGTATGTCTCTTAAAGCTCTGCACAAGACAATATGTTGCTTCAAAGTGTCATACAGAAAAATTTTATGCCTTGCCATGTCATGCCAACAGGACACGATAATGAGCCCAATTCACAATAATATAGAATGACACTACGTATGAGTTCAAACAACAATGCACTACATGGTGATTAAGTTGGAATGACATGGAAAGTTGTGCAATTTTTCTGCATGAAACTTTAAAGCAACATGTTGTCTTGTGCAGGGCTTTATTATACATTAACATATCGTCGTCCCGAAGTTATCTTCACGTATATCACAAAATTAAAAAAAAATTAGATAAAAACTCAAAACTTGACGAGTCAAACTTGACGTTTGTGAACCGGGTATAAGAATCTGCCATTGTGCTCCGGAAGTAATGCCTTCGGTAGTTATTCAACAGCCGACCATTTGCATGATAAGCGCACGCACAGAAAATAATTTAGTTATTTATTTAAGAGCAAAAGTAGTTATTTTTCAGATGTGTATTAGAGTGTTACTATGTTTGTAGCTGTTGGACTCTTTCAGTGACGAAAACATAGCACTGGTCAGTGAACAGTACCGGCAGCAATTAATACTCGTCTACGGTAATATACATCACAGGGTCCTCCTTCGTCAGTATTGTAGCAAAATCACCGACGAAGTAAAATATATATTAAAATCATATTAAAATGGACTTACAGCTTCAAAAAAATCAATGCGCCTACTTGACACCAAAGGCGCTGCAAAGCTGCTATAGGAAATTAACTAAAACGCGCAATAGTAGGGTTGTAAAAGAATTAATTAAGGTTTTTTCCGTTCACTATTTATCGTTTTTACACCATCACTCTCCCAAAGAATGTAACACATCAAAATTGTTGGTAGACATCAACTGCCTGAATTTTTACTTTTCTTAGAAAAAAATATATTGACTACATCAAAAATTAATTACAAGAGAACACTACCAAAACATGCTCTACAAGTTTTGTATAAATCATCAGATTTAATAATATATATATACATATATGTATACAGTACGAGTATATTGTATATAGAATTATGAAATAATCAAATTGATTTGTATTACTTACGATAATAGGATCTGTTTATGTTGTCCTTGCCAACTATATAACTTCATTGTAGGATAAAGGCAAACATATATTTTCGAACACACATAAAAAACATAAATGTGAAAGTAAGGCCAAGTTCTTATCAAAAAATTTCGGCAGCTAGAAGTACTGAGATCTTGAGATTATTGATATCAAGTTGTTGATACAATCCCAACTGATTTCTTTGCGGTATAACATGAGTGTGGCATTGCCTACTTTTCTCATCATAATGTAGCAACGGCATATGGGACTACTACCAATAGACCAACTTTTTCTTAGAAAAATTAGATTTATGAAAAAAAAACGTGTAAAATGTGAAACATGCAGCCTGATGAAGCAAAAATAAAATCCTTGAAATAAAGGAAAACGCCAGAAGATCCGTCATAGCAATGTGGCAAAATCGTTGGAATATGGATGAAAATGGGAGATGTACATATAAACTAATTCCCGCTATTAGACTCTGGATAGAGAGAAGACATAGTGGCACAGATCTAAGCTTCGAGATGCTGGCATATGTGAGATGGCAGATCAGTGACAAGAACTTTATGATGAACTGGAAACAACATTAATACCGGAAAATATGATGAATAAAATGTTAGAGTTTGAGAGAGTGTGGATGTGCGGTGAACGTTTCAAAATCTCCATAACGAAGATGCGCTGTAGAGATGTTCCGAATCTCCTACACTAGGGATAGGAAGAAATACGTAGGACTCGTACAGGAAATAAAAAGCCGTCCTGATGGAGCTTGTGGAGCTATCATACGTCCACTATTGGTATTTATATCATTACGTCCATAAAAAAATAGAAGTAGTTAAACAAAATTTTACTTAGTATGGGCGTAACACTGCTCACTTTTCTCATCATAGTCTTTCAAAAACGGGTACACAAGCCCCAATTTTTTGGTATTGTGTTGACGTGACGTCCATGTTGCCAACTGGAATAAGGGTGAATATTTTACTGAATATGTAAATTATTAATTTTGGGAAAAAGTGCGACTATAAAATTAACATGTCGATGACTTCAGTAAAAGTTCGAAAAAAAAACGGATCAAGTACGAAAATCGGAATTAAAAACTGTGTGATTTTAAAATATCAAGAGCTGAGCAAATGGAAAGTTTATCAAAGAATAATTGGCTTTCGAAAGTAAAAAACTAATAAAAAAAAATCTTGAATACCGCCAGTATATTTTATTCCACAACTAATCGAATGTTGTACAAACAAGTTTAAAAACTGCTTAACTAGCAGTTTTTTTCAATTTTCTTAGAATTTTTGATACTTAAGACAAAAAAAAGGAAAATAAAAAAATCGCAAGACGGCTGGCCAACAACACAGCGATACATCCATCCATTCAGCCATCGAACATTTTAGGAGTTTTGTCGTTGTTGTTGGTGCGATGGATAGATGGATGAATCGATTCATTTCTGTCTGTGATAAGTAAGTCATCATCTTAATTAATATATAAGAAACAGAAGAAAGAAAGAAACGTGAAGCTACATAGGTGCAGCACTTAAATGCCACATAAAATGTGAAGATTGGTTTGTTTACTTAATTGCTTCTTCATCATCATCATCTTCTTCTTTACGAGGATGTTTGAATGTGAATGTGTGATCATAAGCATGTGAGTGTATGCGTGCTGTTAGTACACCATTTAACCAAATACTCGAAAATCAATGACGGTATCACACAATATTTGACATTTTATCCCACTTTCGAATCGCCAAATAAATTTATTAGATGGGAGACGTTTCCACATATTTTTTGGGAAGGATTTAATATATTAGTTTGTTGTATTTATATTGAAATGAACATTTTTGGCTTAAGTTCAAATCTGAGTTTACCCATATCTTCTTAATTTAAGAAATTATATTTAGATAAATTCATTATATTTTTATTAAGAGAGTACTATTTTATTTGAAACAATTTACTCATCAGACTAGCAGAACGGATCAGTACTGATTTCGAGGTCGCTACACCATCTCATCAGCGTTCTTTGTTCGATTTTACCACTTTTGACGGTGGATACTAGTAACTAATAAATATTAATTTTTGTATTTATTTAAAGTTTTTGATTATTTATTTTTCATTTTTATACAAGGGGTGAGATAGTTGTGATTTTTTTATTGGATTGTAAAGAAGTCATGTTCCGGTTAAATATAGAAGAAAATATCCATCAAATGGCTCATACACGGCTCTGATGACAGGCCATTATTCTTTTCATGAAATTTTCCATGACTTTTTCACAGAGATTTGGTTGTATCACCGATTTAAGTTCAGAAATTGTTTCCGGTTTATTCGCATAAGCCCGAGATTTCACAAAACCCCAAAGAATAAAATCGCACGGCGTTAAATCGCATAATCTTGGTGGCCGGTTGAAATCAGAATTTCTTGAGTGCTCCATTTTTAATAATTGGAATAAACGTATGTCTCAGCTGCCAAATTTCAGAGCTGCCACTTGCACAAAAAATTGACCATAAATTTCTAAAGATGCTTTTATTTTTGCAGTCATGGAATTTCCCCGCGTGAAAAATTATCAATATGTTGAATTTCGTAATTATGAGGCTATCGATTTGGCTAGAATGAATCAAATTGCATCGGCATGTAGTTCTAATCCGATATTTATAGTGAGAAATTGGTGCACATGGCCATGATGTGGTTTATTAACTTTGATGATACGCCATTAGCTCTTAATGTGTCCCATATTGCGGTTCGTCTTGTGGAATCGAAGGCTTTTCTAAAGTCGAAAAATAAAATAAAGCTGTGCGCGCAATTCTCCCGAGACTTCTATTATGGTACGAAGAGTATTTGTCTGCTCCAAACAATTCCGATGTGGACGAAATCCTGCCTGTTCATCTCGCAGTGCATGCCTAATGCACTGCAGTCTATTATTTATTAATATAACAATTACTTTGTAAATAATGTTGTGCAGAGTGATACCCATTTGAATTGAAATAATAAAATCAATTTACGATTTTGATTGCAATCAAAAAATTCGGAATCATTACACCGAAAACATACGAAAAAAATTAAATCGGTCACAATATTTTACAGCTCTGGTGTATGTATACAAATTCCGCGTTAAGGACACTGAGAAATATTGTGAAGGTGTTTATTGAATAGAATTCAGTAAAAATTAAATAATGTTCCTACACAAAAAAATACGGAACCTATTTTTTTCATTTAAAAAAATATATATGTACATACATAAATTTATAATATAAATAAATGTTGTTGCCAATTGGGTGACATTGCATTCCTTTACATACGTGTGACTGTGTGAACATAAATGTGTAGCAAATCAAACTCGTTTATGTTCAGATTGCCTTTTGAGCGCCTCTGTCCCATCGTCGTATAGTGGCAGAACAAGATGCTATCAGAAGTAGTTACTTTTTCACGAATTAAGAGGACAGTTTTTGGACAAGTTTCTAGAAAAATTTATAAAAGTTTTTAATATAAAAATTAAACACGTGTTTAAAAGTAATGTACATATTGCAATCAAATGAGTTTTTGTACTTGTATTTGCGGCATTCCCTAACCTCTTTGTAGTGCTGATGATCCTGGAATCTCATAGCCAGCAAAGTGGCTCCTAATTAAGGATTGTTCGGCTTGCAAGTAAAATATCATAACAGAATTCCGTAAAACTTTTTTTTTACAATATACTGGCGTCTTTATAGTTGAAATTTCTATTAATCTTCTGCAAAATAAAATCATTTTTTTTTTTTAAATAAAAATTTAATTTTTTTTAAAGAAGAGTTGAAAGAAAGCTGCGCCAGAATTTTCCAAATATGAAGCTAATTTAAAAAAGAAACATTTTTTATCAGGTAGATGTTGGGTCTAATGAGTAATTTTTGGGAAGAAATTTTGTTTGACTAATATTTTCTAAAAGACATTTTGTGGAAAAACTTTAAAACACACTCAAAACAAACTATTAATATCAGAAGTCAAAGTAGATATAAATTTTATGATTTTCTTTTTAAGACTTTCCTTTTTAAACTAACGAAAAACTGATAATTTTGTACAAATCATTGGATATATTTTATATCGCACCAATGATTATTGAGGTAGAGCAAGTAGCAGGTAGCTCTGCAATACCGTTCATGTCGCGAATGTAAAAAACAAACATTTATTTCGAAACTAAAAAAACAGGAATTTTAATCAAGCACTTGTTTATTTGCATTTTTTCCTTCTACTTATTTTTTTGAAATCTTGGTTATTTGAACTTTTTCTTTCATTATGTGCAACTTAAATGGCAAAACTTGCAAACTGTGTATTAATTACTTTTCAAAAGAAGTGTGTGCAGATTTGTTCTGAACTTTTATCATATTTGCTGCAAAAAAGTCCCAAAACCACAAAATCAACCACAATCATGTAATACTAGAGTTTCATTCATTTATCACACACTTCTTACATCAACCACCAAATTGAAATCGTTTAAAACCTTTTTTCCAACGTTCAGTTGCTTACATCATCCAACAAATTTAAATAATAAAATCAATTTACGATTTTGATTGCAATCAAAAAATTCGGAATCATTACACCGAAAACATACGAAAAAAATTAAATCGGTCACAATATTTTACAGCTCTGGTGTATGTATACAAATTCCGCGTTAAGGACACTGAGAAATATTGTGAAGGTGTTTATTGAATAGAATTCAGTAAAAATTAAATAATGTTCCTACACAAAAAAATACGGAACCTATTTTTTTCATTTAAAAAAATATATATGTACATACATAAATTTATAATATAAATAAATGTTGTTGCCAATTGGGTGAC
The DNA here is from genome assembly GCA_956483585.1 of Gymnocheta viridis. Taxonomy (NCBI): domain Eukaryota; kingdom Metazoa; phylum Arthropoda; class Insecta; order Diptera; family Tachinidae; genus Gymnocheta; species Gymnocheta viridis. The sequence continues at coordinate 15,229 of CATQFJ010000147.1, forward strand.
ATTGCATTCCTTTACATACGTGTGACTGTGTGAACATAAATGTGTAGCAAATCAAACTCGTTTATGTTCAGATTGCCTTTTGAGCGCCTCTGTCCCATCGTCGTATAGTGGCAGAACAAGATGCTATCAGAAGTAGTTACTTTTTCACGAATTAAGAGGACAGTTTTTGGACAAGTTTCTAGAAAAATTTATAAAAGTTTTTAATATAAAAATTAAACACGTGTTTAAAAGTAATGTACATATTGCAATCAAATGAGTTTTTGTACTTGTATTTGCGGCATTCCCTAACCTCTTTGTAGTGCTGATGATCCTGGAATCTCATAGCCAGCAAAGTGGCTCCTAATTAAGGATTGTTCGGCTTGCAAGTAAAATATCATAACAGAATTCCGTAAAACTTTTTTTTTACAATATACTGGCGTCTTTATAGTTGAAATTTCTATTAATCTTCTGCAAAATAAAATCATTTTTTTTTTTAAATAAAAATTTAATTTTTTTTAAAGAAGAGTTGAAAGAAAGCTGCGCCAGAATTTTCCAAATATGAAGCTAATTTAAAAAAGAAACATTTTTTATCAGGTAGATGTTGGGTCTAATGAGTAATTTTTGGGAAGAAATTTTGTTTGACTAATATTTTCTAAAAGACATTTTGTGGAAAAACTTTAAAACACACTCAAAACAAACTATTAATATCAGAAGTCAAAGTAGATATAAATTTTATGATTTTCTTTTTAAGACTTTCCTTTTTAAACTAACGAAAAACTGATAATTTTGTACAAATCATTGGATATATTTTATATCGCACCAATGATTATTGAGGTAGAGCAAGTAGCAGGTAGCTCTGCAATACCGTTCATGTCGCGAATGTAAAAAACAAACATTTATTTCGAAACTAAAAAAACAGGAATTTTAATCAAGCACTTGTTTATTTGCATTTTTTCCTTCTACTTATTTTTTTGAAATCTTGGTTATTTGAACTTTTTCTTTCATTATGTGCAACTTAAATGGCAAAACTTGCAAACTGTGTATTAATTACTTTTCAAAAGAAGTGTGTGCAGATTTGTTCTGAACTTTTATCATATTTGCTGCAAAAAAGTCCCAAAACCACAAAATCAACCACAATCATGTAATACTAGAGTTTCATTCATTTATCACACACTTCTTACATCAACCACCAAATTGAAATCGTTTAAAACCTTTTTTCCAACGTTCAGTTGCTTACATCATCCAACAAACAAATTCATTTAACATATTGAAAAAGCTTTAATTAGTTTGTTGTCCATTTCTTATACAACAAGACTTAATAACATTTGTACCAGGCGATACAAATATTTATGATTTTATATTTTCATCGATAAATTTTCTAAAACACATTTAGTAATGAATTAGTTCGTTATACTTTTTTTTAGATAAGCTAAAAAAGGAGAATAAATTTATATTCGATAAGCAACAATAAATTTTCTAAGGAAATTCATGTTATCACTGAAGTTTCTGCAGTAAAAAATTTTGTATTTATAAATTAATTCTCAAATTTTTCTGTTAAAAGTTATCCTAGAATATTGTATTAAAACGTAAATTATTTGAAATGATAGTCACACAGAGTCAAAATACTTTATATTCTATGAATTTTTACATAAACTCTATTACGTCGGTTCTTCTTTCTTTTCAGGCTCTCATGTAGCCACGTGATCCACAGCCAACCTATTCCCGACTGTAATTGAGAGAGGAATTCTGGGCCCTGAGACTTTAATAAAAAATGTTGTCCGTCTCTCTCCTTTTAGTCAAAACTGATTTCAACCCCGAACCTTAACTTTTATACATGATTAGCTTTGTTAACTTAAATACTGCCTTAAAAACCAGGAGCATGTTTCTAGTTGCCACCAAGTCCAAGGTCCAGCCACACTTCTGGCCCACATTGAGCCGTCTTTTTCTTTGGTCAACAATATACATAGAGGTAAAATCTACATTAAATGACGAAATGACGGTAGTGGATCCAGACTGTTATGCACTTATTTTATATGATTAAAATAAAACTCTCTGTACTTTTGCATCTTAAAAACATAGAATATATAACACTTTATCACTTAAATGTGAATCTTCCATATTTGATTATTATTGGATCAGTACATGTGACATAACAAATATCCATTTTAAAAATATTCAACAATTTCTTCGGATCCATGATTAAGTACATGCGTCCGTCCCTCTGTCAATGATTCGCATGATTGATTTTATTATTCAGTTTAACTTATTCTCAATTGTCGCCTTGTTTGTTGTCGTTCTTTTTTGTTGTCTTTATTATTTGTATATTTTTGTTTGTAATTACTTTATTTACCGCAAACAAATACGATTAAATTTGTGGTTACGGCCAATAAGCCTAATAATCATTGTCTTGGTATACGACATACCCCCAACCACACTGAGCAGACAGCAAGTCTTATGACAACTGGCACGCAGGCTTCTAAAGAAATAATATTTCTTTATATGGTACAATAATTGAAATAATATTTCGTTGTGAAAATAATATGCTATAATTCGCACTGTTTATTTACTCGCTCAATTGATTTTTATCAACAATTAAGAATATTTATTGGAGAATGAAACATATTCGAAAAATAATAAATTTCTGCCACCAATCTTGCAAAACGTAAAATACTTTTCTTTTTCATGCATACAAATTATGCAATTAAAAGTACTACAGCGTATTTTATTGCGTTTTTAAAAATACTGCTAGTTTAAGTCCAGCTTAGTAGAGCACAGTGGGCCTGATCGCCAAGCAATTGAACTGCGAATTTTTTCAATGAGCATCAATCAATTTTTTTGTTTACGTCTCTCGTGATCGTTTGACGTGTCTCTCCTTCTTATTGGGGCCTCTATAGTTCTGAATGAATCTCCAAAAACTTTTTCTTTGAGAAATTGAGTCTAAAGTCTCAAGCTCAAACACTTCAGGTTTGACCGTCAGGTCTTGAGTTTTTAAGAGAAGCGGTCTTACCTACTTAATTACTTTTGTTTTTATTTTGTGGTATTGGAAACAGTTTTTACCACCTGGACAGAACGTTTGGATCTTTGTGAATGCCAGTTAATCGTACAGAGGATATTATTTTCTTGTTTCTTAATTTTTTTTATATTTGATATTCTGAGGCTTAAAATGGAGATGTATGGCAGGAGCCGTCAATCTAGACTCAATGTGGTTGCTTCCAGTTAATTTTAGCTAGTCTCAATTTAATTTGGGATTTTCAAATAAAACGCGTAAAAAAGCGATGCAAAAGATCTAAATAAAACTTTATACATCGAAAATGTTCTTTCGCCGCCTACTGTTGTAGTAGCGGCATATTTAAGAGATATCACTTCCTCACCATCATAATAAATGTGCTTGAAGGCCAACTTTGAGGAGCGGGCGCACCCCCTAAAACACAACTTATCGCTATGAAATTTTTTATTAGTAGTTTTTTACATAAAACTGAACCGGTTTGGGGAGAAAAAAATTCACCGTACAACTAACGGCCACTATAATATACATACATACATACATATATTTAAGGTAACAGCATTTTTGACTTATCTGTACAAAAAATCATGCAAAGTTGATTGTGCAGCTAAGTCAAATTTACTGTAAATCATTTTTTATCTGCCTTTCTCGAACTTTTCTATCCAAATGATCCCAAAGACTCTCGGGTGATTGTGGGGTAGTTTTAATCTACTTTGGTGTGTTGTATAGTAGCCACAACTTGGTATTGTACGGCCGTGTGCTTTGGGACGACACGACGAAATCATTTTTTGTACACTTTCTTGCATATTAAAAGAAATTTTTATGAATTTATTTCTTATAGGGAACTATAGGCCATACAAATGTATGTAAGATAATTACAAAGTATAAATATTAAAAATAACTAAAAAGTATATTCGTAGAAGAAAGTTAGCTTAGCCACTTACTTTCTGAGACAACTGTATAACTTTTTGTTTGGTTATATTTATTTAAAACTTGTGAAACCTTGGTGTCAAAATAATGAGTTAAAATGCTAGCAAGCATATGAAATACATAGTTTTCACTACATCAACATTGGACTCTTATCTCATTACTTAAATATGGTCGATGTAGCTGAAGGCAAGTTCTTACCACCTCATATTACAAATAACGACTTAAGGTACAGTCACACTTGCCAAATATTTTCCGAAAAAACGTGACCAACAGACAAGCTAAATTTGCATTTTCTTTAATTCCAATATTTTTTTAAATATGGGTTCGCATTTATTTATAAATGCTAACTAATATAAAAATAGCATTTTGCGGCATAATTGACTACATTTTGTGATATACAAACCAAGTTAAATTACACTAACCCTAAGCAAAAGTAGTGGTTACGTTTTTGTTTGCCAAGTGTGCTGCTTAAAATTAGTTTTCATGAACACACACAATATAAAAAAAACACATGCCTTCGGAATGGGTTAAACAGCTTATCTGCATAACAAGCGTACGCTCTACAAGTGCTCCTCTGAGAAAAGTAAAGTAATGCAGATGGTATGTAGTTTATGTGGGAAAGTATGTTGTTTTTAATAGAAGTCATTACTAACATTTTTGTGTGACATATTTCAGGGTACATTTTGTATTTTGGTATATCTAGTGTTAAATATGTATCAAACATTAACACGCTAGAGATCACTGATCAGTATAGACGACTTGTTGGTTGGATTTGTTAGTTAGTTTATGCTAGTCAGTCAGTCCTCCTTTTCTAAATGCATAGTTTGTCTCTTACCCGACAACATATTTACGTTTTCCCGTGCTTGTTTGTATGAATTATCGTGTGTAACAAAGTGAATTTGTAGAACTTGTTTACAAAAAGTAGGAAACTTAAAAACAAGACAAAGAAAATTTTTATTATAAAAAAATATAAATATGTATATGTACTTGCATTGTGGCAACAAATGGCGCACCCACAACATGTCTGCCAATGGCTCATTTTGCTGCTGTCTGCAACATATTTTGTATGAAAGAAAGAGACAAAAGAGGCAATGTGGTTGACTATAGATCGATACTCCTTAATACGTACATACATGCATACATGAGTAGATATAACATCTTTTGCGCGTACTTTGAGCTGGCAACGATGCTGCCAGAAATTCATAACCAAAACGGATAATTATGAAAGATAAAATGGCTAAAAAAATTGTGTTGCTTACATTTATTTATTCGCCCATAAATGAAAGCAAAAATTTAACTTGTATTTTTCCGCTCGAAGAAAAAAATTTTCCCGTTATTTTTTGTCGAAGAAATACAAGTCTAATAAAATTTTTACTTATCATTTTGATGGAAAAATATCACCAACAATTGTAGCTGTCGTCATTGATCAAAAATATCGGTAACAATAACGATTATGCTTAAATTTTTTTTAAAGTCACTGGTGATTTTTGTCATAGTTCAGATATTTTATTAATCTCGGAATGAATTTTTACAATATTGATTCTTATTCCGAATTTGGCATATTTTTAAAGATTTTTTGCATTTTTTTCAATTTTTCTAGATTTATTATTTTATAACCTTTTTGGAGAATGGCTCCTTTTGCAATTTAAATATTTTCTCTGAAGTTCAAACGGATTTGCGCCATATTTTCAGTAGTTTAAAAGAATTTTTGTAAATGTTAGCATTTTTTCACGCATCATGAAAATGCTAACAACTCGAAGGCAAAAAAACGAATTGAACGGTTTTTGTTTTCCAATGTTGGACACCCTAATCATTACTAATAAACGAAGGAACGAACTACTTAAACATTGGACTAAGTCATGAATTGAACTTACTCTTTGGTGAAAAGAGATGAAAAGAGAGAGCGAGAGAGAGAAAGAAGTATAGAAAAGACAGAATTGCAACCACATCGAACACAAACGTGTATAGCAATAAAAAATAAATAAAAAACAAAGTTGTTGGAGGGCTTAGTTTGATGTCTTAATAAAACTAATGATACAAATTTTTTTTTTATTAATAGAGATGTTAACCAACAAATGAAAATGCCTACATACACACATATGTATGTATGTACATATATATGTATGAACATATCGTTTTTATGGCTTAATAAACGCAGACCTTGGTCAAAGTATTATAAGCCGCATACTACTTTTTTAATTTAAGAGTTTATTTACAATAAAGGAGTGAAGTTAGTAAGTGAATGATTGTCTGACTCATGATGATCGTCCAATCCAAAACGATTAAAGCTAGAAGAAAGCAACTGGAAATCTAAGGAAGAGCAAATACACTTAATATAAAATTATCACTTTTAAAAAGCACACTATAATCGAAATAAACCAAACCGAAAAAAAGGTCTAAGAAGTTTAGAACCACTAAAATCTTTATATATGATTTACTCACTGAACTGTTTGAAGCCGCTCTCAAGATTGCACAGATTTTTTTTGAATTTATCAGAAAGAAAGAAATATGGACCGAATTAGCCCCAGACCGAAAAATTTCGAAATTCAACTGTTATGGTATGCCTTTGTGGTCTTATTATTAAAGTGATAAAGGAAAGCCATAATAAGTAAACGAAAGCTTTGTAGACCAACTTCTTTAATAAAAAAATGTTTTTTGGAAGAAGAAGAGAAGCACTTCTGGTTTTCTTTTTTTTTCAGAAAAAGTTAGATTAAGCAGTTAATGATGTTTGAACGAAATATATGGGTTGAATTAATGATTTTTAAAAATGTTATCAAAATTATTTTAAATATTATTAATAAAAGTGGCTTGACTTTTATTTAAATATAAATACAAATAAACACAAAAACGCTTTAATTCTTAAGCAACTAAATATGTATTCATGATGTTGGCTGTGTGACGATGGTTGGTTGGGAGTTGCTGTATGTTGCAAGATCGCACTGTGTGTGTGTTTTGCATTAATTCCCAACAAACATACAAAATTTTAATTGTATGCATTCTCTATCGCAAGTTGACCGGCCGGCCCCTCTCATATATGAAGGAAACACTATAAAAATTTTACTATTTCTTTAACTAATATCCACCGTCAAAAGTGGTAAAATCGAACAAAGAATGAGATGGTACCGACCTTGAACACATTTCTCCTAATTACGTAAAAACAATTATTAAAAAAAACTTATTGTAATTTTTTTAGCATAATCTTTACCGAATTTAACTTTTCCAGATATTGAAATTTTTATAAATCCAAAAGATTTTTTTATTTTTTCTCAGCATATTCATATATGTACATTGTACACATTGTGTGTATACATGTGCATATTTAAACAATCATAAAGTAAAGATTTGCTGTTTTGTTTTTGTTTGTTTCTTTAAACTTATTTTTGTACGTTTATTAGTCTTTTTTATCGCTTACATTTTCTTTTCGTATATAAATAACCATAATTATTTTTTATATTATTTATAGTAAAGAAATGTAATGGATCGTCAAGACACTATGTACGAGTAAATATACTAAATCAATGAAATTGAATTTTAGTTTTGTTTTAAAAATGTATTAACATTTCATTTGTTATGACTATTTGTGATTTCAGAAGAAACCAAAATTGATGCTTATACCCTGCTTTATACTTGTGTAATTTTAATTATTTTCTATATTCAGTGAGTTAATCTTCAAAAGCACATCAATTAATTGCCTTTTCTATAAAATAAAAACAAAGTTTGATGTAAGAATGTAATTTGATATCAAGCTCCAAAATGTAATTAGCAAAGAAACTAAAAAATTGAAAGCCCCGCGAAAATAGCGCATATTCTAAAAATTGCAATCTCAATATTGGAAATTATTCCCAAAATTTATTTAAAAAAAATCTTATAATTGGCAATCGGCAGCCAAAAACCTTGAAAAAATCTCCAAAATGCCACAAACTCTTAAAAATATGCGAACATCAGGAAAATTGTATGATTCAATATTGATTAAAAACCAGCAAAATTATAGAGTAAAAAACTTAAAAAATATCATTTCCATTTTGAAAATTAAACTTTTATTAAAAACTATTTTGTATTTGGAGTAAAAATTTTGAATAAAAGTATTGCAAATACCTACTTTCCACAAATTTATATTTAGCTTCTAGATTGCATTATCCAATTGAATAGTTTAATGTGGGCTTAATTAAAATGTATTCTAAGAATATTTCGCAATTGATCAAATATTTTTCAAACAATCAGTTCCTATCGTATACATACATATGAACTTTGGATTTTTAGATCGGAATGTTTGGGGGAAATTTCCAAAAATAATATATGCATACATATTTGTATTTTATTTTTGTTTTTGCATATTTTCGTATTTTCCCCAATTCAACATATGTATACAAAATGATAAGTTAAGATCTTAGGAGATAAAAAATTGATTTCTTCATATTCATAAAAAGTTAACTGGTCTTACATTCATTAAAAACACATAAAAATCATCATTTTGCGGAATATCGCATTGTAGATAGCACGCACTACGGAATCGGACGCGGATTAATGATAAAATATTACGAAAATAAGCCGAATTATCGGTGGGATTTGAGAGCATAAAGCTTTCTGTTTGCGATTTTGTCGTAATTTTTTATATTTAGTTCTCTGTCTTACACAGTAAACGCAGAAGAAGATTTAAATAAAAAATGTTTTTAATTAAATCCATCTGTTTTCTTAGCAGGCTGAATATAAATGACCAAATTAGTATTTTTTAAATCAATTGTGGTTGCAATTCAATTGTTTCTATATCAGAAATATACAGGTTATATTGAACCAAAACCTTTATCGTCTGGTCCAACCGCAATGCAGATAGGTAAATGGAAAAATTAACAAAATTTTAAAAAGACAACTATCAGAATACCACTAGTTTACATACATACGTACATCATACGAGTTTCAAAGAAAAAATTTAATTAAAATAATGAATTAAAATATGTTGTTATATTTTATAATTTAAAATTTTTTCTTACATCGTCAAGTTATTTTTATTTTTGGTGCTATTATTATATCAAATAAAAACATCGACAACTTACTGAATTCATTATATAATTATTTGATCACTGTACAAAATCCTATCTGATAACATATTGGATATTTTTGAAAAATAAACTTTTTATCGTTCATAAAATTGGAAAAAACGCAAAAAATTAAAAAAAATATTATATGATTGTGCGTGGTTTTTTAAATAAATTGTGGAACAAACTTTTTTAAATAAAAAGTAAAAGTAATAAAACAACTAAAATGTATCGAAAATTCTAAAAAAAATTGCATTTTGTTGTGTTCAGGATTCGAACCCGTGCCACCACCGGGTAGGATACGGTTTCAAATCCTGACCAACCATTTATTAATTTATTTTTTAATTTTTGATACGTTTTAGTTATTTTTATTACTTTTACTTTTACTTATTAAATTATTTTCAATATGAAGATAATATTGGAACATTTTAATCATTAGACTAACAGATTTATGTAATAGTTGGCGAATTTTTTAGCCAATTTTGGGAGAATTTCTTCATTATTAAATCTTTTCTTACGTTTCAAATCATTTCTTTGTTTAGTCGAAGACCACTGGCTTTTTGATAAAGAAGTTGAAACACGTCTTGGATGTGTTAAAAATTATATAAGTGCTAATAAGGGTACGTTACTATTTTTATAATGCACTCTAGGCAAGAAAGTGTTACAAATTTGTTACGAAATTCATAATTTATGGCTGAATTCATAAACGCAGTTTACAAAGCAACACTGGATGCATGAGTTTACAAGGCATTCTAGTGTTTATGAAATCAGCCTATACTATGAAATAGAGATTAGAACCAATAATGCGCGATCGTAATTAATTTTTTGTTTCCTTCACGTGAGGGTGCGTCTGTGACGGTGAGTGGCAACTTTTTTTGCTTCAATCTAATTTTTTCCATTTAAATTCTTTTTTTTTTAATTTTTTCGTATTTCGTGGGCGTGAATATTCGTGATTGTGACTTTTTTCGTCACTCCATACTATGGTGAAGGGTATATAAGATTCGGCACAGCCGTATATATGTCTCTTATTATTTAAATTAATTTTAAACTTTTATAGTGATCGAATAATATAAAGCGAAGTCTTAGGGAATCACGTACGATGGCGTATGATAAAATTTTTCTACCCATACATTTGAAAAGTTTGATGAAAAGTTTGCTGGGCTCTGAGTGTATTAAGATGATCAAGCTGTTACTTGTCGTTGGCCTTACGGCTGGATTGGTTGGCTGTTTCACTGAATTTAATTGAGAGATTGAACTGTATGAAGAAACGGTTGAAAGGTTCGATGGCGTAAGTGTGTGTGCTTGTGTACTAAAATTCTCAATGCTTGATCAACAAACTAAACGGTTTGACGTTGCTATTGATCAACGTCGTGATGTCAGAGCGTACGACCGACGGTCGAACTGAACAACTTGCTTACTGTTCGGTGAATGTGGGTTCTTTGTGTGAGTTTGTTTATGTATGCATGTTTATTTGCTTGAGAATGTACATATACTATATGTATGTGTGTATGTATATACATGCATGTGCATGTAAGTACATGCATATGTATGTATATTTTTACATCCATTCATCCATATTTATGTTGTTTGTTTGTTCTCTGCTGCTCTAGCTACTTTAAGCAAACCATTGCAAGTTGTTTGCTCTTGTGCATCCTTGATTAACACTTTAGTACGGAAATAACTTACTTACTAAACGCACGCGTTCACTGCTCGTTACACTCTCAGCAGAAAAGAAAGAAAAAAAATTACTTACGGAAAACGCCGTAACATATAGCAATTACAGATCAAACAAAAAATTTCAAGTTGCAAACAAAAGCATTTATGAATCAATTAATGGTTACGTCCGTCGTCAATCGTTCATTCTTATATGAATTTCAGCAGGAATCTCAAATTAATATTGATATTATTAGAAAGTAAATAATAATTAAACAAATAATATATTATTCCCCCGATAAATTCCCATGCAGTCTATGGATTCAATGCCGCCGGTTAGTCAATATCGATATCAGCCGCAAAACAAATAATTACCGATCAAACGTGTGTCATATTATATCACAATATGTTAACACCAAATATAATTATAAATTGTTTATATTAAATGTATACACAATGTCTTTTGATCAATTTATGTATCTATGTAATTATAAAATCCCATGTGTGAGATATTTGTGAAAATAGAAAAGAAATCAAACACAAACAAAATTTATTTTGTAATTAAATAAATAAAATAGAATAAACGACGGAAAATAAACAAGTTTCTACATGCAGCGATACAAATTCAGAATCTGAGGAATTAAATTTGAACAAAAATAAACTACCAGACAGACATGGATGCCTATGCTTTGCCGCCCTACTTTCCCTTAGCGTAAGTATAAAATATATAAATTAAATCACTTTTTTTAAGATAAGAAAAGCATTTTTTCGTAATTTTGATCGGTTCAGAAAATAACTAACGAAAAGCCCTAAACTAAATTAATTCTATCAGTGGCTTTCAGCTGTTCTTGACTGATCTGATCTACTCTAATCCTACGATTAATTGTTTATTCTTGCTTTGGTGCGTTAGTATTGGCGGGTTAGTATTTCTGCGACTAAAAACATTACTACTCTGCTCACTAGCAAACTTTTTTGTAATTTCTCACTTGAGTTTATGTGACTCAAATGGTTTAATAAGTATTCAAACTATGTACATATTTCAAAACTAACAAACATTTGAATGCGTTGCCATTGAAAATTTATAATTTCATTAGAGGTCACAGAAATCACTGATCAATAAAGAAGAAACAATCTCTAAATTAAATTTTGTTTTAAGTAAAGTTTTCTACTTTTTGTAACTGTGTATACCTAATCAGAAACCAACAAACTCTGTTGAATTTCCAAATATGAAGGATGCCTTCCAGTTCACGCCACGGCTGTTTCCAAAATAAGAAACAATTGTCAGGCATATAAGGTAGACCAACTCTACACAAACATATTTTTCATTTCTGTATTGATAAATGCAAATGAAAAATTTTTGGTACGAGTTCGTTTATTGTCAGAAGTTAACTTTTTTAAACGGATTTTTTTATATTTTTGCGATTAAAGAAGATAGTGTGAGTAAATTGAACTATTGAGATAATCTGCGGACGTTTTCGGTGGCACAACACCAGCACTCGGGTATATCCATTTGGGCAGATAAGTTTTTCAGCAGAAAGAATACGAGAAGTACATCACTTCTTCCAACAAGTATTTAGTTATGAACGAAGTTTTCTTACTCTTCAAAAGTCTTCCTTTACACATTCTAGATTTCTGTTTTCTTATAAATATTATCACATTAACGCCTTTTTTTATTGACAAAGTACTTGGCTAGCGCATAACTGCCGTAATCATACCAATCGTTGCAAATCGGTAACAATGACGCGAATGTTGGCTCCAAAGTCCTCAGTCAGATAGACAGGCGCCGCACGATCAATATGGTCAGATTACACGTTCAGCTTATATCTTAATTTGTTCAAAAATATCTTACAACGGCGCCCCTAATTACATATGTACAAGAAAATGGATGAAGCAGTTTAACCAACTCTGACAAATGACAGTGGTACATTAAAGATTGAATTACAAAAAAGTGCACTAATAAGGATTAAAATGGATTTTTAAATTATAGTCTTAATTAGAATTAATGAGAGTCTTTTACTGCATCCATTTATCAGTCCATCCGTTTGAAGATTGTGACGAATCTAGAGCCCTCAATTATGAGAAATTTTTGAGTATCAGAACATAAGGCCATTAACATCCAAAAATCTCTATAGATTTTGTTTTCTAATTATATTTAGTAGATCACTACAAACTAGACTATGGGTACACCCATTTTTTCGAATAATTTAAACTCAGGTTAAAAAATTAAAGCAATTGGCAAAAAAACCTACTTTTTTCAAATCGAAATAGTTTTTAGAATGTAAAATCATTTTATTAAAAAACTTTTTAAAAATTTTATTTTTTCCAATATTTTGCTTTCTCTATGGAAAGCTTCTTCAGCGATATAAAAAATTAATAATAACATTTGTTTATTTTTTTTTAAAGCTTGCAGAAGTGTTTTTAATAAAATATCAATAAAAAGGTCGAAAAATTGGAAAATTTAAAATAATATTTTTTTTCCTTGACAAAAAATGTTAACAAACAATTTTCAAAAACATCTTTTTACAATTTTGAGTGTGCCATTTTCAAAAATTTTTTCAACATTAAAAACGACGACATTGCAATAATTAAGTTTATGTATTTTAGATGATTAACCGTCTCTTTTCTTATGAAAAACTTCCGGCCATTTACTGAATGTTGAGTTTTGAAGTGAATTTGCTCACAGGCCTTCTTTCACATAAAATTAAAAGTAAATGTTTTTTTAATGTTTTTTTGTATGTAGGTATAGATGTATGTAGTGTGCTTAGTAGTCGAAAAATGTACGTACATACATATGTCTATTCCATTAAGGAATGTTTGGCATTGTGTGTGTATGAGCAGTGCACATTTTACACAATGAAAAATGTTCATGTCATTTAAAAATATAGGAAAATTACAAAAAATCTATTAAAAATTATCAAAAACTCAACTTTTCCCCATAAATCGAAATTAGCGAATAAAGCATAATTGCATCAATGTTCCAAATTCAAAAAAAATGCAAGAAATGAAAATTTTACAAAATCTAACAAATTCTTATCAATTTGGGAGTCAAAAGTAAAAAAGTACAAAATAAAAGTTTAGAAGAAAACAAAATTTTAGTAAAAATTTGAGTTGCACAGAAAGTAAAAAACAAACGCCAATTGATCAGAGAAAACTACCAAATATACCAGTAAAACTTTATAAAATTCGATATTAAAAAAATCAGTAAAGAATTACAAAAACTACGATTCAAATTAGTAAAAAAATCAAAAAATGTTCAATAAATTTAAAAATCACAAATAATTAAATGTTGTTATCAAAAAATCAAAGTAAGGAAAAATAGCAAAACAGAAAATTCACCATGAATTAAAATTTAACCCAAAACTCATAATTTCATTGAGATATCGAAAAATCGTCGATAATATGGAAATTTACCAACCCAAGACGAATAAGAAGAATGACGAATTTCAAACAGGTACAGAAAGAAGTTCTCCCTGAATAACAGTTACAAAAAATCAATACTTTTTGTCTTCCTATAAAAATGATAAAATATTGGTAATGGGAAGTATTGCAAAATTGAAAGCGACAGGGAAGAAAGATGCAGAAAGATATTCTCCATGACAAAAATTATGAGAAAAAATATAAAAGCAGTTTTATAAACTTAGCACATACAGCTGTTAGAGCATCTAATACACCCTGGCGGATTCCGATATTGAAAAACAACCTCCATGGCTTTAGTACTTCAATGAAACAATGGAGATGGTCACCCTGCTTACATCGATTAGCTTCCTGGTCCTCTACTGTACGCGGTTGATCAGTTTCAAAATTAAGTTCGAAGCGTCGACCCATTAATAAGATTTGTATTCCTTTATATCGGATATATGTATGTGGTACAAACGAGCCACTTTAACGCTTCCTTTGAGACTTGAACAACTGCAACACTCAGGCTTTGCCTTATGGCCCCAATCTCAGATAAGCTTGTGCTTACTGAATGAATGAGAGTGCTTGTTGGTTGGAGTAGTTAGCGTGTTGACTACAAAGCAGATAACAACTAAGAACGTATTTTCGAACCCATTTTCAGGCAAATTATAACATCCAACATTTTCCAGATGCGCGTTTGTGTGCCACTGCATTTATTTTTGTTGAACTGTGTAAATGACGAAGGCATAGCACTGGTCACTGAACAGCACCGGCAGTAATCAATACACAGCGTCCTCCTTCGTCGGTAATGTAGCAGAATCGTCGGCAAAATAAATAATAAAATTGGGTACACAGCCCAAACAAATTTAATGCGTCTACCTCACACCAGATTCAGGTTTTGACATTTTCAAAATGTGCAATAACAGAGTTGTAAAACAATTAAGCTTTCTGGTCTCACCATATATCCTTTTTCAAAAGAAGGTAGCACACCTACTGGTTGGAAGGCATTCATTGCCCGAGTGTAACTTCTCTTCAAAATCAATCACGGAAGCGTAGATAAAGTTGGAATTCCAACAGAGAAGGTCATTAAGAAACATAAAAAACAGGAGCCTTGCGGGACTCTTCAATCAATCCTGAACTCGTTTGGTGATATAACAAGGCGTATAGTGAGATCCCTTAGGAAGATCCGACACCAAAACAAACAAGTTTATCAGAAATGTCCTCCGTCATAAATGCCTTAGAAATATTTAGCGCCATTATTTTCGCCACAATTGTCTATGAAGTGACTTCATCCAAAAAATATAAGCATTCACTACAGTGCAAACTACGTTTTTTTCTAGTCCTCACTTGAAAAATTAAAAAAAAATTTTAGAATTGAGATTTGAATACTTCTTGCTTTTTCTCATCTCATATGGAAGATACAATAAACAATGAATAAAAATATTTAAAGCGACCTGCTTATTGCACTAAACACTGAATACCGCCACTATTTCTTTTATGGCGGATAAAAAAAGGAGCAAAACGGTTGACAAACAGATGAAAAAGTATTTCTGAGCCATTTTATCGCATACAGATATCGATAACAGCGTTTCCTATTTACATACTTAAGTCGATAATACTGTTCACCATTTAACTCGATAACAGTGTTCCCTGTGTAAGTTCCCGCTATTAAATTAAATGTATATCAAAAGTAAAACATTTTGTTATTTTTAGTGTTTGTTGTTATAGCGGACATAGTAATACATGTTTCAATTTGTCTGCCTCATGAACCATTATGAGACGGAAGCTTGTGACATCTATGCAAACCATTGTGGAACACTTTCCGAACCGGTGTAGGGTCATTAAATAGGAATGTGTTCATGAGTATATCTCAAGCTTCAGGTTTCACGATCGTAAAAAAGATTCGTAAATAAGTGAATTTAATTTTATTTCAATTAGATTCATTTCTTTTATACCTCTGCATCAATATTCATATTTGCTTTTAGTCCTCATTTGCATACAAACATACATATGAATGTAGTATACACGTATGCATGGGTATGTATGGATTTTGCATGTGCTATGAATTTATGCATACACGAATGCATATGCAAACATTAACAAAGCCAGAAAGACATGCGTTAAATTATGGTAAAAATGCAATGTGTCAAGTTATTAGTTGACACAATCGACCGTCGCACAAACAAACCAACTATAGACGCACTAATTGTCTGGCCGTCAGTCAATCTTTCTTTACCTTTTCTTGTCTTGTTTAAGTTTTTTACATTTCTGCTGTATTGTCTCGATTTCGTCTTCTAAATACTTAAAATAAGTATTTTGTATGTTTCTTGTACATGCAGAAATGTCTGCTACTTAATTTAAATGAATCGCTACACAGCCCAACAAACATTGATTTTGGCGAAAGCCACAACAAAGTAGCTTCTTCTTATATACGAAAAATAATCTGCTGTCCATGGAAGTGCCTCCTGAGCGACTCGAAAAAGTAACTGCAAGAAGTTTAGCCTTAGTGGCAAAATATTGTCATAATAAGAAGACACTTGAAAATTTTACAATATATATGTATACATACATAGATATGTGTTACCATGACCACTACAACAACAAAAAATACTCAAAATAAAATAATGTTAAAAATTCAAGGGTCCTACAGTCAAGAAATTTTATTTTTGGCACAAAACGGAAAAAATTACCACACAGAAAAAATTGGTTCAACTAAAAAAAGTCACTAAAACTAAAATCGACAAAGCGAACTCGATTAAATACAAAATAATGTAAAAGTGAAAAAAATCCCCAAAGCCATTAAAAATATTAAAAACAAGAGACGAAACTATAAGATTTTATTCGAAATCGCCAAAAAGAAAATTCGTTAAAACTGTAAATATTGAATAAAAATCGCTATTACGAAGAAAAAGCGCTGAATCTATAATGCTACTGATCAGCAAGGAAGATGAAATATCAAACAATTGCAATTTCGTATAGCTTTTGTCGAATTTTTTAAAGACATTTTCGAGCAAACTCCGACTTTAAAAAAACTGGTCCAAACACCAAAGACGTTGAATTCTATGCGTGTACCAATTTTCATGTATTCATTATTCTTATTTTATTTGATCTGATATATTTTAATATCAGGATATATATATATGTATATGAAGTTCTTGAGCAAATTTTTAATTTGTTATACTCAGTCAATTTAAATAGGAGTGCCAAGCTTTTTGTAGCGAAAAAAAAACTATGGAATAAAGGTCCGTTTTAAAGTTTTTGTTGTGTTTTTTAATCAAGTTTTTATATGATTAATTATGATATAAGGATAGGTAATGAATTTTCGCGCTAATATCACAAAAGCTTTAATTTTTATATTTAGTGAGTTAAAATGAGCGTGCGAATTAGTTCCTTCTACTTTTTCCACTTGTTATATGTATGAAAATGCTGCACACAGTTACGGCGCATTTTTTTTCTCCTGGTTCCGAAAGCAAACCGTTTAGAGTATGCAAAAAAATTTCAGTTTCTTTTGACGTATCATAAATTTTGCTAGCGTGTTACATATCCCGACGATTGCAAAGTTATGTTTTTTGGAGAATGATTAGTCAAATCCTGAAGAAAGTCCAATGCAGCAACTCAACTTCAAAATGTGTCCTCAAACTAATGTATGATCGAGAGTCCTTAGTGATCCAAGGATTTGTGACTGCTTGTACTTTTGATTGTCGAAAGATTATCCAGGGAACTAAAGATAAGTCCATTTATTTGGACATATCGAAGAGTACGCGCATTTCCAATGAGAAAACCCTCGCCACAGAACAAAATCATAAATTAATGCAGTTCGCTGATCCTAACTATTCTTAGAACATGACAAATGAATGAGTGCCAAACAATATAAAATCCATTAAGAGAATTCCTCACAATCATCTTTATAAAATATTCTGAAATAAGCTACTAAAAATGTGTTAACGTTCATAGACACATTGAAAGTCGATTTATCGCAGCAAGGACTTTAATATCCTTGAGTATGAAAGCCACAAATCCCCATACTAGATATTCAAATAAATATTTTATTAATTTTCAATTCGACCATACTTATGATACTTGATGAAAATTACAATATCTTTTTTTGTTTGGAGAAATTCAAATGAATTTTTACTTTTGTTTCGTTCTATTTCCTTTTTAATAATAAAACAAAATTGTGAAAAATATGTATGTGTACACAATGCATTGAGCTTAACAGTTCTTTTATTTCATAACCTTATTACTAGTGGTTTGATTTTAATATTTTTAGACATTTCGGAAAGCTAATACACTTTCGTATTTATATAAGTTGCAATTGCTTTTTGACTTGTCTGCAGGGGTTTGACGGCAATCGAACCAGCGACCTCCACTAGTCTACGCGACGCTTACATAAAATTCGAATAATTTATGGGGAGACTCCAGAGATTTTTATTCAGAGGGCAACCCTAATGTACGTGCATGTAAGTATGTACATATGTATGTACACACATATGTAGATATTTATATATGCCATACATAATGCGTGTATGTACTTTTTTTCTTAAGAACAAATTTCATAGAATTGTCAGCAGTATGTCTTTTTCCATAAATATAAATTTTACAACAAAATAATAAAAAAGAAGAAAACAAAAATAGAAAAATTACTCTTAACACATTTTTGTTTGTTGTGGAAGCAGGTACCTTTTCCAAAGTTAACGCAGTCTTCAGCCATCCCTGTTTCTATCATATATATACTATATGTTTTTGAATTACATTTTTACATACATCCGTCCATAGGTACACTGAACATGTGTTAGTATACATATACATATGTATCTGTGTATGCTTGTATGTATGCACATTTGTAGCGTTAAAAGAATTTTATTTAAAACAAAATACAAAAACAAAACTAACAATACATTTTACAAAATCTATAAAAATTCAACTGCCGTAAAAAAATGAGAATGTGCCCATGTAGTCTTAAAAGGCAGCGAAAAGATTTAATTAAGTCTGAATATTCCAACTAGCGGGCAATCCGTCTTGTTACAATTTCAAATTTCCTGAAATAGATCAGCAATAATTGCTGTAAATTTTTTTTTGCATTTATGCGAAATGTACAAAAAAACACTGACTAATGGATAAATATAATTCAGCGCTATTTTGCAAAAAATTTACCTTAAAATAGTAATTTCTAATAAGTTCAGTCTTGCAAATAAACATTTTTATCCACAGTTTGTTAACAACTTTTTGCAAAAAAACAAAAATGTTTTTCGAAAAAAACATGAAAAGGATCAATCTTGTTTTCTCAAAAAAATTGCACGTTGCAAAGCTTATTCAAAAATTTAATTTTTATGATGCACATTAGGTGCAGTGTAATGTTTGGTTAAATATAAAAACACACCAATAGGACTCAAATTCATTTTCTCTAGAAGTATGGAATTGGGACATGTATTACTCAGTATTCAAGTCGTCAATAAAGGTATACATACATTTACAAGCATATGTATTTTTAAAAATTAAATTCAATAAAGTTGTAAAAATGAAGAAGAGAAAGAAACTGTTAATCACACAGCTCCGTCGTTGTACAGAGCGACGTATCTTGCAAATTCGACTTTGCCCGAACTTACAGACCTTGCGGAATTCAATAGAATAACGTTGTTTATTCGATAGAGCGAGACTTCTCTTCACATATCCAGATCGGGCATCACAAAGAGTCTAATTTTGGGTCAGTTGCAAGCAACTGGTAGTCTGTGCACCCTAACATAGCCCAAACTTAACTTCTTTTTGCTTCACTATGGCTTTATTAGAAAGAACAAATATTTATGTATATCATTCTTGCGACTGCTGCGGCTGGCTTTGCAGTACCTTGTCCTGTCCGTCCAATTTCTTCACGAATCTCTCCGATGATATTATCATTAAGGGCTTGGATTGGATGGTTTTTTTGACATCGCTAAGACAGATGATAATAAGATTTGTCAGCCAAATTAGATATCCGACAATAAGTTTGCAATATCTCCCAAAGTTGTTCAAGCGTAAAACAAAGTATGATACTGACTGATAGTCAATATTTCGGACAGAAAAAATCTATCACTGTCAAAATAGTATGATTTAAAAATATACTTGTATTTAGACCACCCTGTACATACATTAAGATGTTTTTTTTAATTCAGAACGAATATTGAAGGATAAGTTTTTAGAAATGAAATATCAGCTTCCTCTTTTGATTCAGTGGACACACGAACCGTTGCATAAAATAGTGCTGATTGCCATTGGAAATGTTAAAACTTTTTGATCTTAATTTAGTTTTTAGAAAGTTTAAAGTACTTAAAAGAACTCGACTTGGTTCATCGATTCAGACTATACGTCAAACCTTTCTCGAATATTTCTCGAACGGTGCTATATATAACTCACAGTGACTAAACATCACAGTACTCTCCATCAATGCTCAGCTAAATGAGCCTTAAGCCTACATTTACCAGCCAATATTGCATCAGCGCAAAAATATCCATGAAAATCTTAATTTTGTTCAGTTGGAGGCCTTCTGTAGGTTTCTTGTTTTTACACTTTTTCTCTTATTGGCCCGCAGAGAACTGTTGCTGTCAGCTGCTGCAATATGACATAAAAAGAGACACTTAAGCAGACGCACAAACACACATACATACTTACAGTATTCTTAGGGTTCGCTTACAACACATCTCTATGGTGCTGATAAAATGATGATCTCTTGCTAATGAAGTTTAAAATTTATCTTTCATATTAACATGATACATATCACAAATACATATGTACATACAAATGTATATATGTAGTATATTAAACGTACACATTTGAATATATTTTATATATATTTGCCAGTGTATTTCATATAATGCCTTAATAAAACTACAAGCTATACAGAAGTATTAATGCCATA
Source organism: Gymnocheta viridis (assembly GCA_956483585.1). Classification (NCBI taxonomy): domain Eukaryota; kingdom Metazoa; phylum Arthropoda; class Insecta; order Diptera; family Tachinidae; genus Gymnocheta; species Gymnocheta viridis. The sequence goes on from CATQFJ010000147.1 coordinate 36,116, forward strand.
AATTGACCCTTCATAACTAGAAACGACCAATGGAGTTGTTGCCCTAGAAATTAACAACAAAATTTACGACTCCGATTCTCTTGAAAGAAATAAAAATATTTATACACTTAATCACGATCTTGAACAATATTTGAATGGGTTCATGCTGGTATAAATATTTCAGGAGCTCTTGACATTCTTTGCATGAAAATACAGTGCAATGTTTGATGGGCTGATCATGCTCCACATCTATACCAACTATATCCGACCGAAAAATGACGGTGATAATGTGGTGGCCAACTATATTGACTCAAAGGAGCATCGCCGTAATGTGGGTTATGTTTCAATACGCAAGCGTTCTAACAGATTCGGGGAACTTCCCTGAAGGAAACTTGGTAACAAGTCTAGTATTTTGCTGAATGTTTGGAGACATTGTCAACAAAGCGTCTACATATTTATATGTAGATGAGAAATAAAATTTATGGGGGTGGCAGGTGACTGATAATGTGTCTGCGGCACAATGGTTTTTATTAATGAATTATTTTTTCAAATGTGCTATAAAAATTATTCACGATATTTATATTTTTAATTTGCGAAAGTACATAAAAAAACCCCATTTAACGTTTTAGCGTTTGTTAAGTGTATTAAAGAATAAGATCGTAGGCGGTTTAATTAAAAGGAAGGCAACCTTTAGAAACAAAAATTGGATCTCTGTACACTCTTCGTAATTTTTTATGAATTAGTGCAGTGTTGTTACCGACACGAGCTATTTTTTTGTGAACAGAAAATTAATTAAGAACGCATTCATTTGTGGTGAGTGTGCCGGTGAATCGATAATTCGTTTTTTAGTCGCACGTTCATATGTCGAATAAGCTTGCCGTAGAAATTCTTCCTGTGACTGTCAATATTTTGTATGATGAGCTCTGGTAAAAATAAAAAACCGAACCTAATAGAGAGGGGGAAGAAATAAACTATCGTACTCTTGCAAAGTATACATTAAAAGCAGGTGGCGTTTGATTCTCTTGTATGGGTTCGTCCACATCTACTCTGATAGTTAAACAGCTATTTTTCTCTTAGTATTCACTCCCAGTAAGAAAAATCGCCTTAGAATGTTCCCTGTGGAAAATTTAAAACACTTTAAAAATCATTATCTTAAGTATATCGAGCAGAAAGGAAATAATGGCACAACCGAAAGGGAAATCCGGCTCCGTTTTGTAGTTTTTTTGCATCTTTGTATTTTTTCTCAAAATGACATATTAAAAATAATAATAGTAAAAATAGTACAAGTTTTATGCGCGATTAGATGTGGCTTCAAAAGACCTTTCAAATAATGTAATTACATTCAAAGTTTTATATATTGCCTTGGAATAAAACACAAAAAACTAAATTTTTAGACACGGACTAGTTAAATAAAAAACGTTGTTAGTGGTTGTAATCCAAAGTGATTATTATTTGGCTAAAGTTCGTATCGTTTTTTTAGTCAGAATGAAATGGATATGAGACAATATTATAAAGGAAAAATACACACAAAAAGGTGTCAGATGCATGGAAGCACACATGAAGACTGATGAGGGGAGTGTAGCGCCTCCCATTTTTCCCTTCTTCTTTTGGAATATTGTCTCATACCCAATTCTTTCTGACTAAAAAATCATTACGAACTTTAGCAAAATAATCACACAATTAAGTTCGAAAAATTATCAAACTAAAAAAACCCAGAGATCCCGGTCTTTTCATCAGCCTATCAATCTGAAGGTTGTTCAAGTCCCACGGCAACAAGTTAAGGTCTTTGTTATTCGTCACGTTAAAATCAAGTTATAATAAACAAATTAATTGTAACATTTTCAAAGCCACAACCGTTTATTCCTTCAGTTTTAAATATTCGATCTAATCGAAACCGGGTTTTTAGAACATGACGAATCATTGATCACCCTATTGTGTACGCATGTTGATTGAAAAATCTTCATACAATATGATTTCACGCTCACTCTCCAAACAACTTCATTAAGCATTAATCTTTTCATTATTTCTCAACAACATCTTGTATACTCTCGCACACACTCAAACACATACACAAACATCTTTAGACAGCATGCACACAGATATTCAACCCATCCACACAACTGCTTTATCGTTTCCACATTGTATCGTTTCATTTTTCTTTAGTTTTAAGACATTTAATATCGTATGATACACGTTTATAAAGTGTAATTAAGTTATTAAAACTATATTTTGACCCTTATTTGATTTAAATGCTGCAGATTTTTTAATGCTGCTAAAGCCGATATACATAAGTACTCACAAAGTACCTGAATCACAATTTGAGTCAATTCGTGAATATTTTTAAATTTGGATTTTTCTTTAAGTACTTGCATCCCTCTTATATTTTGGCTATTGTTAATGGTACAGAGTAATCTTTCTTATTGTTATTTTGTTACTTAAACTACATAAAAAGGCTAAAAAAATATTGTTAAAAATATAGATTCTCTTGCAATGCCTGACGTGCCGTTTTGTACATTTTATGTATGTATCCATGTATTTTTGCTTCCTTTTTTTAGTATCTCAATTATCTTTTTGTTACAATAAAACTTTGCGTTGTGTTTAGTTCATATTAATTAAAAAATCCCCAGATGTCATAGACTTTCCTTCCCTTTTGTCAGATTGCTACTTAATTGCTACATGCTCTCATAATTCAAAAGCCAGTAGTCCTTCTAACGCCGAACTCTTAATACTCTTAATTCATTATTCATTTGTTAACACTTAATATTTTTTTTAACATACAATTCATAAAAAGAAGCTGCTGAAGAAACACAAGCTGAGAAACCTTTTTGGTTTGGCAGAAATACCCAGTACATTCGCAGGAATGGATCCTGGGTTTCCGAAAATATTTAAGGCAGGATGTTTTATGGCGACAATGTGTTGGAATTGAGTACAAAGCTTGGATATATTAGGATTGATACAAGATTTTTCTTGTTGAGGCACAAAAAATAAGAATAACTTTTTCTATAGAGTAATTACTCGATTGATCTCCTGATTAGTTCCGAAAAAAAAGCGAAGTACATATATGTATAAAATTTAAAATTACTCATACGACTTAACGTTGTTGTTGTTGTCAGCTTACATACATATAAGTAGGTATTTCATTATGTTGCGTTGAACGATTAAAATCCCGATGAATCCCTATCTAACCACATTTACCCACATTTCATAAGATTTTATTAACAATTTAGAGAATGTAAATAGAAATGACAAGGAAATCGAAGTTGAAAGGAGCAAAAATTCTTTCGACGTGAACCGATCGATAACTGTAATTTCACCATTATCCTAGTTACCCCATTAAAAGCCAGCTATTGAGCCGTCCCAGCCAGTACTTCCCTGCTTGTACCTGCTTCTGTTGACGGCTTCGTTCAGTAGCACCAGCACTTTGGTAGTTTTGCTTGTAGCTTGAAATCCGGATCCAGTAACTACTACTGCCACTTGCATTAAACCTTTAACCAAAATTGTTCTTTCCACTACTTTGGGCTTAAGCCAAAGCCACCGCGCAAGTATTCTTTTATATACATTTTAAATATATCAGAAATTTTAAATACTTACCTATTTTTATGCACAGTACTCTATAACCCAGTCACAAAAAATAAAAAGAACTACATTTCGTACCATTTTATGCAGTCAATTATAAAAGAAAACAGGCCATTATCTTAAGAAGTATGTAGATGTAACCCCGACTAAAAAATGGTAAACACAAGAAAATAAACTTACACAAAAAATGTTTTTTTTTGCCAGCCATCGAAAACATGCTACCTACCAATCAGGCTAACTGGCATTTGTCGATACCCATTCAATGCAAAAAGCAAACATGTTAACGCTAAAAAAAAGTTTTGTATGTACATATTTAAACAGACTTCATCAAAACCCAGTTGACCAAACTGCCATACTGTAGCTGGGAGAACATGTTATGTGCGAAGAGGATAAAAGGATAAATTGTTATATTCCGTGTGGGTTCTCTGACCGGCATGAAGAAAGCTCAAACTTTCGCTGTAACGAGTTGAAAGATCTACTTTAATCCAATCGAATTTAAATAAAAGAATTGAAACATCAAGAGAAAGTTTTTCCATTTTCGGTCGGTTAAAGGCGGTTACAAGTAGTGAAGTATGAAGCTGGAAAATCTGGGAGGCTTCAATTTGTATTCGAAAGAGACAACTCTTATGCAATTTAAATGGTTTTTTCAAAAACTTTATAATTTGTCAAAGTTTGAGCGTTTTTTATATTTTTCCGCTCTTTCCGATTTGGCCTTTAAAACCACAGCGTATACTTAACACTACGTCTTCACGAGCCATTGAATTGTTTGGGCGAGAAAAGAATGTCAGCAGAACATTCGTAAAAGTCTTATGCATGTTTTTTGTTGTGGAAAAATACATGCACATCTGTTCTGCGTTATTGTAATATTATGAGTTTGTGGGATAAAGGTTGTAAGAAAATTTAATGTGGTGTCTCATTTTTGCTCAATTAAAAACCATATTTGATGGTGAACATACTTGTGCGCAGAAATGTTTTGAAAACGATGATCAAATAAATGATGAAACAGAACAAAGTCCTTTAAGTATTCCACATTAGGCGATTGCAAAATTCTTGTAAACAATTACACACTTATAAAACTAAAATGCCAACCAATTACAGTAATCCACGGATAATTTCCCCACGCTTAAATGCCTTACACGTTTAATTGCCTCTAATCTGAAATCGCCGTTGTTTTTTCAAGTTTTTTCTTATAAAACTCCACGCTTAAATGCTTACTTCGGGTAATTGCCTGAAAATTTAAGTCCCCAAAATAAAGTTTTCCCTCATCTACCTTCGTTTAATTAACCAAACAACTTTTTAGTTACAACACAGTTAATTAAAACAAAACCTACTTATAGGCAATGGAAAAGCAGTTAGGTTACAGCTAGCTGCAAAAATTTAACTGAAAGCTAACGTTTGGGAAAGTAATGCAGAGTCGGACAAATGACTATCTCCTAGGACATCACAATGTTAAAATAGTTAGTTAACTCCATTGAAAAGTAATCCAAGTGTCAGTCAGCACTAGTTAGCTTAAAGTTAATTTAAAGTTAACTCAGTTTCCAACAGGATTTAAACAAAATGTACTTACAACATAAAATTTACACATAACAAATAGTATATTGTCGGTCGATCTATTAGATATAAGTTCGATATTTCTAAGAGGTCCGACCAACAACATGGATATGCAAGTTATTCAGAGTCTTGGACGTATATACTTTATATATACATATATATATATATATATATATATACATATATATATATATATATATATATATATATATATATATATATATATCCGCAAAAAAACTCTTCTTCCTAAAAGAACACAAATATGCCCATTTATTATTTAACTTTGTAAGTTATCTTTCTCCGTTGAGAATGTGAAACTTTGCAAACTGGGTATATTGTAAGTGAGTGTGTGTGCGTGTGTGTAGCAATGAATATGCAGCACCAATATTATTGATAGGCCTTAAAGATGCTGATACTCAAAAACAATTGGTGGGCTCTTTTTAAAGCTGCAACACAAACTCGATTCGCAATTGGCTGGTCATCGATTCACCACACACCTAAAAACTTACACATAAAGAAATGAAATTTAATAACATCGATTATTATATTGATTAAGGCAACAAAAGGTTCCTAAAATCTGTTTCGAATTAATCTGTTTTGGAAAACAAACTCAATGGCTCCCACACGATTGCAAAATAACGCTTTAATTAAGTTATAAAGCTCAACGGAAGAACACTTAAAAGCTGTTAAATATATATTGTACTTACATATGTACATGTCTACATGTGTATGTACATATTTATATATTTTATTCTGATTAAAATAGGTACCCTGATATAACTGTTACAATATCTGTTATTTGTAGTCACTTTTATTAGCGTTCAGAGAAAAAAATCATTAAAAATAAGGAAATTTGTGTGGCCTATAAATTAGATGTTTGCTAAATAATTTCGCATTTTTCAAAAGTTAATGTCGAGCTCAACATTTTTTTTGTTTGTGAAATGATAATGCAATAATAATCTAATAACAATAACAACATTTGTCAATGGAATTGTGGAGACTTGTTCAGAGGCTTCGGGAACAGAATAAGTTCCGTAAGTTGATTGGTAAATTTAGTTCGACGACCTACTATTTTGGTTTTTAATGCCCTTAAGCCGCTAAACGCTATAGTTGAAAAGTGAGAACTTCTTATCTTATACAAAAACTTTAAAAAAACCAATGAGAATTTAAAAAATTTCAAGTGTATAAGCATAGTAGGATTTGAAACTTATTAAAAAAATATTTAATTAAGTTTTAGTTTTTTTCGTTTTGCCAAATAAATAAAGCTTGCATGAAAATAAAATAGTCATATCTAAAGTAATTTATTTGTTGGGGGTTTTTTGAATAAATTTCAAAGCTTATACTTTTGCAATTTTAGAAATTTTCATAATATAAGAGATTTTAAACTTTTCAAGAATAAGGTTTAAGGTCTACTCATGATTTGGCATAATCACCAATGAAACGCTAAAAACCCTTAACAAACAAAAGTTTTTGTTTATAAAATATTTTGCGATTTTAAAGGGTCCGCAGATAACTTTTTTTTTTGTAAATGCTATAAAAAAAACTACTTTTTTATTTCTTTTTTTATTTGAAAGTACAATCCTTCCGGGTAATAATGAAAAATAATTTCATTCAAATGGCTGCCTTCTCTGGCCATGCAGTAGCCTACACGATCGGTCCAATTTTTAAGCACATTATCGATTGTGTGCAGCTGTATTTCAAAAATGGCTTCACGAATATTGTCCTTTAAAGCGTAAATTGTCTCTGGCTTGTCGGCGTAACACTTATCTTTGACAGCACCCCACAAATAATAGTACAACGGTGTCAAGTCACAGCTCCGAGGTGGCCAAACGACATCAGCTCTGCGGCTGATAATGCGATCTTTAAAAACAGGGCGCAAAACATCGAGTGTAGCTTCGGCTGTGTGGCACGTAGCGCCGTTCTGTTGAAACCAAATGTTGCCAATGTCCTCCTCTTCAATTTTTGTGAACAAAAATTCGTTCATCATGGCCCGATAACGATCGTCATTGACTGTAACGGCCACTCCTTGCTCATTTTCGAAGAAAAATTACCCAATTATGCCTCTGGACCAAAATCCGCACCAAACAGTGACTCGTTTTGGGTGTGTCGGCTTTTCAATGCATGCGTGCGGGTTTTCTATGCCCCAAATGCGACAATTTTGCTTGTTTACATACCCGCCAAGATCAAAATGAGCTTCATCTGAAAATATGATTTTTTTGGCAAAATCGGCATCGGAAACTCAAATCGAAAATCGAAATCAATCAATTTCTAATAAAGATTGGTTTGGGGTCAAGTATGTGCTCTCAACACGCCGTTAAATGTTGGTAAATTTAAAAAAAAAATCTTTGTTTTCTAGGAGTACTTAGCCTTGGTGGTGCTAAAATATGGAGTTGTGTTGGATTCGAATTTTTGTATTTCTTATATATAAAAAGAAAAAAGTGAAACATTTCTTTTTATTTTCTGTAGTATAAAAGTGAATACTCCAAATATGTTGTATAGGTACTATATGTACATACATATATACTATTTATTATGTATTGTACATGTATCTTATATACACATGCATGTACATATATGTATGTATATGAAATTATATACGAGTTTTTTAATTTCATGTGTTTAGGTTTTCTTTGATATTTTACCGTATAAACTTACTGATTGAGATCTCAACAATAATCACATTGAATTTTCTAACGTAAACGACTTAATCATCATCTAAATTATCATGCATGTCCAGCCATTCAATCAAGCAACAACATCATCAACAGCAGCAATAATAGGCCTACAGTAAGAGATACGGAGTAGAGGGAACTTTAACCAACTCTTACCCAGCACACAATTTACAGTCATTTAGAAAATAATTACAATAATCTTAAAAATATTTATTGATAATATTTCAACCCTGTTGTGGATATTTTATTACTCGAAATGTTTCCTCTTTTGCTTTAATTTAATTAAATCGTAAATGTATGCAAAAATTCTTCTTTTTATTACATATTTCCCTTCTTTTGTTCACTTTAATGTAATTAATATTTATTCTTTTTGGAGTAGGGTATAGCTTCTACTCATGCAATGCATACATCAATAAATTGTTAAAAAGTGTGACGAAAAGTTTGGAGGTACCAGAAACACAAAATCACACCATTAAAATTTTAATTTATAACTTCTGATTAGAAGCCACCCGAAGTAAAAAATTTAACTGATTTAATTATTTTACAATTTTAACACGTTACAAAATTAGTGTGTTATTTTTTTCTAAATATATTATTTTTTACTTTTTTATATTGAAATAACTTTTATATGTTTATTATCCGCACAGAATGCAAATATGAGGTAATTAACTAATACTTTGTATGTAGAGCACCACTTCCCCTGCTCTTTTTCTTAAGTTTTTTACTTGACTCAGCACATTGTTTTCAAAATAAAACATACAAAATTTTAATACTTGCTATTATTGCTTTTCAGATATGACTTAATTGGTAAATACTTTGTATGGGGAGTAACCCCCACCTAATATTCTCTTAGCTTTTCTTATTTTCAAACTGTCATCAAATTTGTAGACTTTTATTTTTATAGCTCAGCAGATTGCAGAAAATTACATTGAAAAGTGAGTACCCCTTCCCCAGTTCCATTAGTTTTTTTTGCCTGATTTCGCAACTTATTTATTAACTGATACCGAATTTGAAAATACTTGCTATTGACATTTAGCTGTTATCTTGTTGTCAAATCAACGTCCTATTACAGCTTTTGCCGCTCCTACGAAATTACTGTATTGTTATCCAAACCAGATACATACGATTAGAAGTGGAATAACACTGCCTTTCAAGATTGTTTGCTAACTGAAGCTAGTAAAAAAATCATTAATAAAAGGAGTTTTTGAAGGCGTACTGCGATTCTCTCCGCTCCAAATTTATGTCTTCTTCATGAAGAACGTGCTGTTAACAAAGAAGAGCGAGTTTCGGTAATAAGTTCCTTAATTTCATTAGCTCACTTTGAAACTAAACCCACATTGCGTGCCCATTTTGTATTGCATTTTCGGTCGGAAGTATATGGGAGGTATAAATAGTTAGAAGATCAGATGAAGTGAAGTAATTCTTACATTGTCTTAACAAACTGAGGCATTTGAACGTTTGTTTTGAAACTTGAACATTGCCAACAGCTTCTGATTCCTTAATACTCATACATTTATCAATGGGTACTGTAACTCGGCAATTTCTCCACGATTGTTATTTTACACGCGACTGCGCGACGTTGATTTAATAGGAGAAAAACAAGCAAACTCTTAAGTAAATTCTTGGCACTTAATAAGACGCATGTGTTTTTGTGCGCTGGTTTATGCAATAAATACTAAATCTCTTACACAGAAATATACAAAAACGGTTCGAACAATTAACAGCGTCTTGAACAGTTTTTTCTTCTTTTTTGTTTAGTTTGGAACCAGAAAACCAGTTTTTTAAAATTGTGTGTGTGTCTTGCAGCAGTTGTTTCGTTATTGTCCAGGTATAGAAATTTATGAACTTTATCTACTCGATTCTTGTATGAACATTCAGGCCATGGTAAATCATCAAACGTTTCTTAAAGGCGAAATACGTTATGAAATTTTTTGCACGAACACGACGCGTCAATATAACCTAAATTTTCTGAATCAACTTTTATCGAAAAAAACACCCATTTACCAAAACACTATCTTTTCACAAAAATACCATGGTCGAACTTTAAAAAAAAATTCTTTGTGTTTAATATTTTATTGATAAGAAAATAATAAAAACTCTAATTGTAGGTAATTTTAAATGTAATTTCATCGTTTATTGTAATTAGAGGGTTTCTAAAAACTTTTCAATAATTAGAATGCATTAGAAATTTCAAAATAACTCGCTTAAATATTTTAACAAAAAAATAAGTAACTTTTAGTAGCTGTACTTCAAAGTGATTATTATTTTGGGCAAAGATCGTAACATTTTTGTAGTCAGAAAGAGTTGGATATGAGATAATATTCCAAAGGCAAAATGAAAAAACTAACATCAATTAATTGCAACTTACACGGCAGAACAGAAGCAACGTTGTTTTTCGACAGCCGCTACACTCCCATTATCGGTGTTCATGGGTGTTTCTATGTATCCACCACTATTTAGGTGACTCGAACTCGAATGAAATGTTACCCAAAATAATAATAGTCTCTTTGGATTTCAACAAATAACAACCAATTGAGTTCAAAAAATAATAACATTAAATAAGTAGTTTTTGTTTCTGCTAGGAAAAATACAAATTAGTAATTAATTATTGTTTATACTAAAAAATACTAAAATAAAATAAAAAATAACTTTTGCTTTTGCGGGAGACAATCAAGTTCTAGAAATTCCATGTACATATTTCTGCTCGAAAAAATAACTCTTGTTTTTTTACGATAAAAAATAACTTTAATTTCTGATAAAAACAATAAAAATCAACAAATAACTCTTATGTTTTGACTTTTATGAAAAAAAGTCATGGCTATTGCGGTCCCTGATACCGTTGCAATTCAAGCCAAACCTCAGTTCGCAGCTGTTTATGTCCCCACAGTAGGATTCATATGTTTGTATATGTCAGTATCGCCAGCGAAACAGAGTTTTTAAGAGCTATGACATGATGCTGTAGGGGATAAGTGCCGCCCAGACGGCCGATCATCTTCAGACTCACGCATGCTCGTCTTCAGACTAATACTCCTGGCGAATACAAGTATATTTCTTAATGTAAAATATTAATCTGGGATAGTGTGCACAAATTAAAATTGAATTCTTTAACAAAACAATTTATCTAGCAACATTTGATACACAAGAACTTTCTCGTTCTAGACAAGTTATTAAGGCTGAGATCTTTGGCACACATGAAATAGTTGTTACTTAATCTTACATGCAGTAACAATATAATAAAGATATTTAGAGATTTTTTTAAGATTGTCAAAAAAACAGGCATCGCCAGACAGACATCTGTCTACAGCAAAAACCAATAAAACCCTAAACATAAAAGAGAAAAAGGTAAAATAAAATAAACGACAGGTAATGTACATACATACATATACAGTCATACATAGTCTTATGTATGTATGTACATATTATTGGCTGAGTCAGAGGCATATGTTGCATACAAAATCGCCGCCATCACAATAAACTGTGAAAATTATGTTGTATGCAATAAAGCTGAGCATTTAGGTATTTGGTTCCTTTCTTGCTTCCCGTTCTAAAGCAGTTTATTTATCTGTTACAAATACTATTTTGTATGTATTAAGAAATACATATGTATATTTTTAATGCGCTGGAGTTGTAGAATCACATCTCATAGAAGTACTCAGTCAATACTGAGCATATCTCCCTTGCGGTGCTACCATGAAATAGTATTTCGCTTGTGAGGTCAGTTTTCCTCAATTACGTAGATTTCCACTGAGCTTTCCTTTCTTGACCTTCGAGCTCTTATTATTATTATTTTGCACCGCTACCTCCTTCCAATTGGTGATGTCAATCTTTATGTTCGCTGCAACAAAATATTTGACTCATTACTGCGCCATATATTTCTTTTGGAAGTACCGAACCTCCTTCTATGAACTATTCGCAAAACCTGCATTATTGGGTCACCGAACACCCTTTAATGAACTGAAGGTATCTGTGATAACAATGTTTTGTATAATACAGCGTGAATATTCTAGGCTCCTTTTCAAAGAAGAGCTCCAGTCCTATGAGTACACATCGAGCACAACTGTTACTCTTGCCCTTCTGAAGCCATATTGCCTTTAAATGTGTAAGAAATAGAGCTTCTATTAATTCCGCGGCATTCAATAATGAGTTATGGAAGATTCGCTCTTTTTCTTTCTTCCGGTTTCTGACTACTCAACCACTTTCAAGCATTTTCGAATGTACTGAGGAATAATTCACATTATTGACTCTTCTTCTTTTTAACTTCTATCGATTTAGGTCTGTTTCTCTAAATGCGAAAGAAAATTTGATTCGAATATTTTTTAAAGAAACCCAAACTGATTGAGCCTTTTTGGCTTGTCTGCAGAGACAGTAAAAGAATTTGTGTGCTCTAGAATTTGAAAAATATAAATTTAACAAGAACCAAATAAAGAAAGCGCTTTTGTAGTACACATGCTGAAAGTAATTGGAAACTATAATTTGATTTGATTTCAAACGACAAAGTTAGGCAAATACATTCAGCAAAAATGTTATATCAGTCATTCAAATTCTTAAATGTTTAAGTTATACATATTTTCTTCTTGAAGTATATTTTAAATGTAACTGTGGATATTCGGGAAAACGCGTCGAAGAATTGAAAAGTTTCATGAAAATAAAAAAGCGAAGTTTACAAATTACAAAAATAAAATCAAGGCTAGAATTTGTACGCGTACATTTTGTACGAAAAACAAATTTTTGTTTTGGTTTTGTTCTCCATGTAAAGTTTTACTTGTCAACACGTGTACCCAAATAGCCCTCAATAATACAAGATAATAGACTCTTCATATTTTATCCGATCACGGGGCTTACATCGCTTCCAAAACAACCAGCTCACTTGAGTAATAAAAAGGCGTCCACGAATGCAATGCACTTTTTTATCAACCCTCGTATAAATTTTATTGTTTTGCTTGTGAATACCATAATGTCGCTTTATGTATAGTCATGAATTGTTCATTTAAATATTTTATGGATCTTTTCTGTTTTCTTTGTTGCTGTTATTGCTTGCGTTGTTGTTTTATGATCTTTGTTCCATTTACCATTAATACAGTATGACAGAAATTCTTAAAGGCACAAACGTTGTCGCATCTTAAGCGGTCCATACACGATACAGGTGCAATCAAATGACGATTTATAGGGCTCAAACCATGTAACATACCAGCTGCGAATAGTCTATGCCGCAATTATTATCGATGTTATTTAAAAAACAAATTAAGAGAAAAAGATAACGTATTAGGATGAAAAGTATTTGCAAAAATCTGTATTTAATGAAATACCACAATTATACTACGTACATTTTCATAGTATGCGAACCAGCTTTACACCACTTTCTTCGATGGTTTAGGTTGACAGACATATAGCATACCACGCTATTATAGTACACACATCATATGTATGTCAGCGCTATAATGCACGATACTAGCATACTAATGCCATCAGCTAAATGTTAAACTCTGATAGATATCGCAAAAGTAATGCGCATAATCACATAAAACTCAATCGAATTGCGCCATCACTTGATTGTGCTTGCATACTGGTATCGTGTATGAGCCGTTTAAGTTTAATTGCCAACGCATGGTAAAAAGTCAAGCTGGTGTGCAAACAGTACTTTTCTTTTGAATCAAAAAGTACTAAATAATTACACATCCATATGTACACACAGTCCTTATTTATATACAATCATTGCAAAGAAAAGAAAGATATCCCCTGAAGCAAAAAGGGCTAAGACATGGTAGAACAATACAACAATACCGCTTTTAGGTCCGAAGCTGTCAAACACTATATATGAAAAATGGCAAAAAAATTTATATTTACATGTGTTTTTGGTTGCATTTTCTGTTCTATAAAGAATTTTGCTTCTGTTCCTTTTCTTCTTTGCATTTGAAACAAATGTTAATGTGTGCCTTTTTAGCACATAGTAAAATTTTGACAGCTGCGAACCAAAAAAATAGTCCGTTAACGCTTCGCTACTACCTGTATTATTCTACCATGGGATAAGAGATAAATATCCCGTTTAGACATATCATGAAAACTTAAGTCGATTTTGTCTATATTGCAAACTATAGTTTTTCCAAATTCCAAAATGAAAGCTATTTCAAAGATAAATAGCCTTGTTCATGTAATTTTTGTTGTAAAAGTGGCGAAGAGAAAATTTAAAAATTATGTCATGAATAATGTGTAAAATAACAAAACTCTTAACGTCTGTATATAAATTAAATAATTATCAAAAGATTATGAATTATAAAAGATTCAAATGAACATTTTTTCATTGTGCATACTTTTGTGAGCAAGCATTTCTGGAAGAACCAAGAACAAAAGACTTTAAAAGTAAAAAATCCACTTTCAAATGTAGCAATTTTTATATTGCGTCGCAATTTATAAGCCGAACGCAACTTGTAAAATGTGGTTGCTAATGATTGGATTATGCCAAATTGATTTGACCTGATATAAAATTCTATATGTAGGTATCTCGGACCCTTCTCAATATCCAGTCAGCTTTTTGTACACTAGCAGTAAAGTGACTTACACCAAGTTTAAAAAACCTCACTGATAAAGTTTTCCAAGTATACGATAGTCAAATATTTCTTTGTTTCTGGGTTAACCTCGACCAGATGTACTGCCCACATCGAGTATGAAGTAATTCACGTCAATTTTGTCCGATAATTAACTATTAGTATGTACATATGTGAAGTATCACTACACCACCGTCAATTTTCTGTTGGACCACGTAGATATACTGACAGCAAAGTAACTTACACCAAATTTGAATACTCTTAATGATGTAGTATTCAAGATATTCGTAAATTAACTATTATCTTGTGTGGGAGATACCTCTCCCTCTCCTCCTATTATTTGTACGGGTTTTTTTTTTCAAATAAAGTTTGGCTTATATCATTATAAAAAACACTAGATAACCACTGCATTACATTGAGGACATGCTGCAACACAGTTGCTGTACAGCAGAAAGTACAAAAAGTACATTATTTTTCATCTTTGATACACAGTCACATTGCCTCACGCTCCCATTCGTATGCATATGTAGGCATACTGTTTAAAGTAAATTAAAACCTTAAACTCCGATTGCGGGCAACAAACACAATTCAGCAACAAAATAAGGAAAACAACTGCACAAATAAACATACAGCCCAGCAGCAGCAACAGCAACAACAATAACAACAATATTATAAAATGTCTTTATTAAATCATAAACTCACTGCTGGAAGGGCCGTTGAAATTCTTATTTTTAAAATGCAAGATATAGAATTTAAACTGATGAAAAACGAAACACAAAAAATAAAAAAAACAGCAATAAAAAAGCAGACACAATGCATTAATTTGCGTTTACCACTAAAAAATCTGTTGTTATTTTAGCCTTTCTGCGAATTCAAAAATTGTCTGCTTGTCTATACAGTGTGCAACATTTACAAATTTCACATTTTACAAATATGCTTAGTGCATTGGGAGCACTGCGGGCGGAAAGTATTTATTTGTTAACAATGCTTGAAGTTGGTATACATATCTCTTCTGAATGAACAGGAATTTTGAAAAGTAAACATGATTTTGTTCCGGAAAGCATGATTACGGGTTAATTCGTAAACGCAGTTAATTAGTTCGATCTGTCTGAAAACTATTGTAATAGTAGATAAAATGTTGCCATAGTTGCAGAAATGTGTAGCACTATGTACTGTCAATTGTTTGCATAAACGAATAAATGTGCTACCAACTGTTGCTTTTTGAATGCCAAACTTTCGTTATTGCGAAGTTGCAATATCGAAAAACTTGATTAAAAACAGAACATCAGAAAGAAATGAAATAAACCTCAAACAAAAACGAAAATAGTTTCTTAAATTTATAATCGCACGTTGATTCCCAATATTTTACATATTTTGTAAAATATTAAATTTGTATTACAAAAAAATTGAAATTTATTATTGATAGGTATAGCTAGTCCCTATGCGCATTCCACTGTTGCTAATGCAGATAGATCATCAGGGAACTTTACACAAATATTTCTTAGAACAACTGGAGATATTATATTAAACCTTCATTAAAACAAATGAAGATATTTCAGTTGGGAGTGATTTCATAATGAAATGAACATTCGAAAAAAATTATTTTTCTTAAAAAAATATTAGCATCCCTGACACTCAGATCAGACTTCAAATGTGCGTTCAATGATCATACGCTTTAAAGATAAGGTTAGACGTCACAAATATTTCACAAAATATTTCGTAACCACTGTTTTTTTTTCTAAATTTGTATGTCATGATTATATAAAATGAAGATATAGAATATAAAAACGTATATATATTATATTTTTAGCCGACTTCAAAAATAGAGAAGGCCGTCAATTCGTTTGTATTTTTCATCTTTTGTGTTTCTCCTCGTAACTGCGCCCTTTATACACAGATTTCGGATTTTTTCCTTTGTTTGAAAGGCTTTTTGTGCAAGGATGTTGCAATAATGAAAAATTGTGAAAGATCAATTTATCGCTCACTTTTGCTAAAGATAGCTCCAATTAGCGTCTCCTTTACCCCCAAGTTTTAATAATGGCCCCTAATAGTTAAAATACGCTTAGATTAATTATAATTCTGTATTAAATCATCTCTAAGGGGGAAGGGCTTAGTGCGTTACGGAATATGTGAATAGCCCCTTAATTATTCAACAATACTAAAACGTTGTTTCTGTTCTGCCGTGTAAATTGAAATTAATTGATGTTAAATTTTCTCTTGTTCCTTTGGAATATTGTCTCATGCCCAATTCTTTCTGTCTAAAAATGTTACGAACTTTAGCCAAAATAATAGTTACCTTAGATAAAAAACTACTAGCACTAAAACTAAAAAATACGCTTTTGTTAAACACAAAATTTATAAGTAATCTAATAAGTATATATGTATGTACATCTGTTTTATACTTGCCAATTATTTAAATGCAAACATAGGTATATTTTTTGAACAACACGTAGTCAATGATAAATATCCTGGACGTTTTCAGGTAAGCTTGTTGCGTCTTTCATATCCAATGATTTGGTCACTACTAATATCTACTTTCGTTTCGAATGGCAAACAGTTTGTATTTGAATAGATTTGTTGTAAAATAGCAACATCAGGGATGTCGCTATACTATGTATTAAAGATTGGACATAATATAAAAGTATCTCAAATACGAAATATACCATAAAGCTAAAGAAGTAATATAAGCAAACAAATACAAAACGACAAAGCTTTGAAGTACTATTGTAAATTGTTTCTACTGATTTCTTAATAAAAACCTATAATTAAATTGTAAAAACAAAAACCATTTTACTAAAGTTTACTGGAAATCCCCATTTTACGAGTACGAGCCAAAACAAGCAAACAAACAATGAAGGAGACAAACAAACTAACAAACAGTCAATATCTACAAAAGATATTCCATGAAGCAAACAAATGATGGATGTGGTTGCCAAAAGGCGCGCGTGGTGCCCAACATCACATTTTTTTGGTAGCTGTATTTACGCATGTACTGCAGACCTAACACAATTACGTATGAAACATGCGGACAAAGAAATAAACACATTAAATGATTTGTAACCCAACAAGCGCTCATGATGTACTATCAAGTTTAATAAATAATTAAAGACCCAAAAAAAGCTTCAGGTATGGAAAAAGTAGTAAACAAAAAGTATTTAAACTGCCCCGAATATCATTAACAGTCAGTCGTTCTTTTTGTTTCCTTTGTTTCCATTAACATTTCTCAAAATTTCAAAATATTATGGCACGAAGGCTTAGTGCACGTACAAACTGAAACAACGTTTTCCTGTTTCCTGTTGATTCCGTAACTCTTTCTCAATTTCACATTAAGGCAACGCCAAAAAATTGCCTCTTGCCAACTCGCTGCCGGCAGTTATTTGCTACTATTAACAGTCTTTTACTGTTATCTAAGGCTTAGAAAATAGCTTAACCTCACGACCAATACTTCTTTTCCTATTCGAGGGAATAAAAGAAAAAAATAAAGGCTGACCCCGTTAGCTCAATGACAATTTCATTTCTAATAATGAACAGTGTTATTGCTGCGTGCTTACTGAAAGGAGTTGATGCTTCTAATTTAATTAGTTGAGTTATGAAAAGCAAGCTGTATGAGATAGACATCTCACAATTAATAGAAACAAGAGATTTTTGAAATTCCTCAGTAGTCAAATTTATTAAATATATAGGATCACCATATATTCATTCTTTCTTCTTGTCAAGTAGCTCAAGTTTACCTACAATTTAAAAAACAACAAATTTGTCTTCAGACTCTCGTTAGTGGAATCCTTATCGCAGCCAACTGTTGTCGACAACGAGTGGAGAAGAAGTTAATTTTTTTGGTGTTACCTTGATGTGACGTTGGCAAATAGTTACGCAATAAGGGAGATTGAAAATCTATATAACTCGTCGGTGACTGCTGGATGTCAACAGCAGTTTGAATTTTCAAGTATCCATCAGCCGATTTCAGCTAGGCTTCCTTGAGATAGTATCATTTGACCCATCTTACATTAAATTAAAAAAAATACCTGTATTCTTATTTGCGAATATTCACCTATTTTTAATGCTCGTATTCGCCAAATTGACCGCGAATATTAGTATTCCACAAAATCCATAAAATAAACATTAGGCAAATACAAAAAAATATACAATTAAGAATCTATTATTTTTAACTTAAAACAATAATATTCCTTTAGTAAACTAAAAAAAGGAAACCAAAATTATGTTGATCGATTAAACTCCTTTTACAACTATCATTAAATAATATATTAAACAGTTGACCTTGGAGGCTATTCCTGGAACTTCCCGCTAAACTCAACCACATAGCTGTCGGAAATGTTCATTCAAAGTTTTTGAAAAGTAAATGGATCCTAAATATCGATTTGACCAGGACTTTTGGAGTTATTCAAATGAGGCGTTTTTTTAATTTTTCGTCACCGATATCTCTCGAACAGACCAATAGATTTTAGTCAAATTTACGGTGTTCGATACCGTTTTTAAGTTTAATAACTGATTAGATTTTGGATTTAGTAGCTTAAAATTTATTTTAAAAAACAATTTTTAGAAATTTTTGTTTTCAAATATTTTCAAAATATACGGCACCTAACCGGATCATTATCTAACGAGATCTAAGTGTGGGCAATACCTTTGGAATACACTCACTTGGTGTCGAACATAACACGTTCTTTCGGGGTAATTAGTTGAGATCCCCAGAATCCATGTTCAGCGTTCTAGTCGTTCGGGAGGAGAATAAATCTATGAAATCAACAAGTGTTGATGATTGTTGCTTGAATATAATCTGCACAAACTTCACATAATAAATGATGTTTGAGTATCGACGTTTTTAATTTTGTCGAACCGCCGTATACTCTTTCTCGCAGTTCTTGGGTAAGAAGTACATTCATGGATTTATCAAATTATACTCGTATTTTAATTTATTAAAGAAACAAACTACGCATTAATGATGAAACAGAACAAATCTGCAACTTCAGGAACAAACGCTGATGGCCCATAATAAAATCGACGGCAGTAACTTCAAATTCTCTCTTATTTTTGTTTGATTTTCTTTTGTTTGCTTTTTTCGTATGAAAAATGTATGTGATTTCATGAATACGCTGTAACATTGTTGAGAGAATGAGTGTCTAAAATTGAGAGTATAAAAAACGCTGTAAAAATAAAATAGATTATATTTCACGACAAAATGGCAAAATTTTATGTCAAATTGTATGGAAAACAAACATCAGCCGCAGAATATTTTCCAATTAGCTGTCATAAGTGGTGCGGATTAATTAATTCACATGTTTGTGCAAATACATACATTAGTATTCTTCTGTAAATGCAGATACTTGAACCATGTATCAATATGCATATATTGTGGTCATCCATTTAATTTTCTTTTTATAAAAGTTTTAAATGGAATCCGAAGCACGTACAAACTCTTTACAATGATCACATTAAACTTTGTTTTTCTTATTCTCCTTTGCATTGACAATCAGAGATTATTAACCCGTTTGTATCAGAAAATAGTTTGCAATTATAAAAACAAGAACCCAAATGCCTTTTAACTTTAATTGAGATCATAAATTATTATTAATAGATTGTGTTAACCGGAGGAAAGCTACTAAAAGAGGTGCTAAAAGCTCATTAAAACGCTTTTATAATCTTCACTTGTAACAAACTAGCAAACAATACAATCAAATCTTGGAAGTAAATTTTGTCCCTCTTCTATTGTTCGTATTAAGACAGACCATAGTGTGCCAAATCAAGTTGCGGCCAATGGGCACAGTGTGTATAATACACGAAACCTTTCGCCCAGTTCTTAGTGCATCATAACATTGGTTCACTCAAACGTAAAATTATTAAACTTAAAACATAAGGAAGTTTGAAGTTTTACCATAAAACCTTCCTGAGATATGAACGTGTAAAAAGTGTATATTTCGTTACCTATTCATCAACATTATAATGCACTTGCACTATAGCTAGAGATCTGAAAATAAGTATTCAGAAAAATTTTTAAATTGTACATTTTTATTACGAGAACTAGGGTGTCCCTCATTTGCAGTGCCAAAAGGAGCTGGAGGCTAAAGCGGTTTTTTAAAAGTGCCAGAAAAAGCTAAATCGCCTAAAAATAAAAGTTAAAAAACGGCAAAAAATTTTTTATTCATAATTAAAAATTTTATTTATTATTAATAAAAAATGCATAAAACATGTTGAAAGTTATTAAAAAATGCACTTCAAATACATAAGCAAAAACCAACGAATAAAAGTCTACATATTTTTAAATTCATATAAGTCAATATACATACATATGTACATATAACATAAATATAAGGTGTTTCTTTTGACTTCATGTCAGTATTGCATAAAAAATATAACAGAATATTTATATTTAAGCATGATTTAATAAATATTCTATCATTATTTAAATGTATTCAAATAGCAATATTCCCATCCCGGGAATTCCTACGAAAAGCCACTTAATTGAGATAACATGCCTGAATTGAACATAACTGAATTGTGAATAAGTTTAGAACTTATAAAATGATTTCAATAAATTTTAGCTAATTTTGTTTGTTAAATACGAAGCTAAAGTTATCATTATTAAGAATAAAATCTAAAATTTTCTTCAGTTTAAAATGTAAATATGTAGTTATTTAAAAAAAATGTTTTTTTTATTTTTTTTTTAAATCTTATGTTTTTTGATAAAACTTATGGATGTATGTATGTAGGTACTCTTAAACACTCTCATCGCTTTGCTTGAACCAAAATTACATAAGTGAATGCGTGTACGTTTGTATTTTCAGCATTTGTAGTGGTATCAACTCTATGAGCATTTTATTCCTTTATTACTGAACCGATTTATATAATATATAATCGGGTCACTAAAGCTCAACAATGTTTACTATTTGGCAAAAGAATGAACTAAATCGGTTGGCAAACAAAGGAGAAAAAGGGATCTAAAACTTTGTATATATTCAAATATATGTATAGACTTCAGGGTAAACTACTCTCTTAAATCACTTTCTTAACTACTAAATACAAATTTAAATCGTTTTTAATGTTTCTATTCCCTATTCCATGAGAAAGACCATATGTAGGAATATGCTAGCCTAATATTATAAACATTCCATCACATTCCAACATTCCAGTATGTTCAGTAACTTAAAGCACAGAAAAATAATGAAAACAATAAACAAATACAAAACGCCCACAAAATAAGCCAAAAATAAAAAACATACTTTGTGCTGTAGGTGAATTTAACTTTAATCAAAGTTATTAATAATTAAAAAAATATATTATTTTTAAGCATCTAAAGAAAAATAATACAGTACCATAATGTATTTAACTTTAATAAAACTTACTCGTTATTTAAATATCCAAATTTTATTAGTTTCAGCAATAATCGTTTAAGTACATACAAAGATGGAAATAAGAATAGAATGAACAAATAAAATAAGTTTTTCCTTCTGAGTGTTTACGGAGTTGCCAAGCCAAATTTAATTTAGTTAATTTTGAGAAAAAACTAAAAGTTGTAATTTTATAGCAAATTAAGAGAGAAAGAGAGATCATGGCTTTATGATTAGCTAATATTCTTAACTGTTTTTAACTATCTTAGACACAAAAATGTAGAAGAAAAAATACACTGCACTGCTCCTATTGATAATCTATCAAACAAAAAAATCAAGCGAATACGTTGAGTTTAAGGGCCAATAATTGACTTAAATTTTAATATTTTAAAAGTTTAAAACAATTTTAAAAACCATAAAAAAAGAATAATATTAATAAAAGAAGTCCAAATTTCACTCCAAAAGATGTTGATTTTTCAATGGCCGCAAATTTTTTGTTTACTTTGTTGCGCGAAACACCAACACGCAAGCAAAAACATTGGTTTGTGTATGTATGTGTGCAAAACTTAAATGAACTTTAACTGCATAAGAATGGCCATTTAAGTTTCATTTAAATGTCACATAATTTTGTACTGAAAAAATGAAATTGGTACTTAAGTGGCATTTAAATATAAATGACACTTAAATGAGTAGTCAATTATTGGGCCTAAGTTAGTTAAAATGGTTCTTAACTTTTTTCACTTGCCTATTTATATATAGATAATATTATGCATGCGTATTACATTATTTTTTATCGCTTCCATTTTCTTTTCGTATATAAATAACCATAATTATTTTTTATATTATTTATATTATATATAAATATACTAAATCAATGAAATTGAAATTTAGTTTTGTTTTAAAAATGTATTAATTTTTAATTTTTTTATGACTATTTGTGATTTCAGAAGAAATGCAAAATTGATGCTTATATCCTGTTTTATACTTGTGCAATTTTAATTATTTTCTATATTCAGGTTCAGTATTCAGAAAAGTTTCTTTCATTCTGTAACATCAGTGAGTTAATCTTCAAAAGCACTTCTATTAAATGCCTTTTCTATAAAATAAAAACAAAGTTTGATGTAAGAATTTAATTTGATATCAAGCTCCAAAATGTAATTAGCAAAGAAACTAAAAAATTGAAAACCCCGCGAAAATAGCGCATATTCTAAAAATTGCAACTGCAATATTGGAAATTATTCCCAAAATTTATTTAAAAAAATCATATAATTGGCAATCGGCAGCCAAACATCTTGAAAAAATCTCCAAAATGCCACAAACTCTTAAAAATATGCGAACATCAGGAAAATTGTATGATTCAATATTGATTAAAAAACAGCAAAATTATAGAGTAAAAAAACTTAAAAAATATCGTTTCCATTGTGAAAATTAAACTTTTATTAAAAACTATTTTGTATTTGGAATAAAAATTTTGAATAAAAGTATTGCAAATACCTACTTTCCACAAATTTATATTTAGCTTCTAGATTGCATTATCCAATTGAATAATTTAATGTGGGTTTAATTAAAATGTATTCTAAGAACAGTTCGCAATTCATCAAATATTTTTAAAACAATCAGTTCCTATCGTATACATACATATGAACTTTGGATTTTTAGATCGGAATGTTTGGGGAAAATTTCCAAAAATAGTATATGCATACATATTTGTATTTTTTTAGCATGTTTTCGTATTTTTTCCAATTCAGCATATACAAAATGATAAGTTAAGATCTTAGGAGATAAAAAATTGATTTCTTCATATTCATAAAAAGCTAACTGGTCTTACATTCATTAAAAACACCTAAAACATCATCGTTTTGCGGAATATCGCATTGTCGATAGCACGCACTACGGAATTGGACGCGGATTAATAGTAAAATATTACGGAAATAAGCCGAATTATGGGTTGGATTTGAGAGCACTAAGCTTTCTGTTTGCGATTTGATCGTAGTTTTTCATATTTAGATCTCTGTCTTACTTAGTAAACGCAGAAGAAGATTTAAATAAAAAATGTTTTTAAAAATAATGAATTAAAATATGTTGTTATATTGTACAATTTAAAATTTTTTCTTACATCGTCAAGTTATTTTTATTTTTGGCATTATTATTATATTATATCAAATAAAAACGTCGACAACTAACTGAATTCAT
Source organism: Gymnocheta viridis (assembly GCA_956483585.1). Classification (NCBI taxonomy): domain Eukaryota; kingdom Metazoa; phylum Arthropoda; class Insecta; order Diptera; family Tachinidae; genus Gymnocheta; species Gymnocheta viridis. Next base: position 59,969 of record CATQFJ010000147.1, read on the forward strand.
TATATAGTTATTTGATCACTGTACAAAATCCTATCTGATAACATATTGGATATTTTTGAAAAATAAACCTTTTATCGAAAAAACGAAAAAATTAAAAAAAATATTATAAATGAGATTGTGCCGTGTTTTTTAAATAAATAGTTGAACAAACTTTTTAAAATAAAAAGTAAAAGTAATAAAAACAACTAAAATGTATCAAAAATTCTAAAAAAATAGCATTGTGTTGTGTTCAGGATTCGAAACCGTGCCACCACCGGGTAGGGTAGGATACGGTTTCAAATCCTGAACAACCATTTATTAATTTTTTTTTTAATTTTTTATACATTTTAGTTATTTTTATTACTTTTGCTTTTTATTTGAAAAAGTCCGTTTTTTTTAAAGAATTTTTGATAGCTTTAAATTATTTTCAATATGAAGATAATATTGGAACATTTTAATCATAAGACTAGCAGATTTATGTAACAGGTGTCGATATTTTTAATCAATTTTGGGAGAATTTCTTCATTATTTAATCTTTTCTTACGTTTCAAATCATTTCTTTGTTTAGTCGAAGACTAATCGTGATTAATTTTTTATTTCCATCACGTGAGGGTGCGTACGTGAGACGGTGAGTGACAATTTTTTTTTGCTTTAAATAAATTTTTTGCTATCCGGAAGACTTAATGGCAAGAATTTTCATATTTGGTATGATTTAATTTGAGGACAAGATGCGAAATCAAGTAATAAGATCAGAGGAAGAAGTACTTTGCGTACGAAGTATTAACTAATTACCTAATATTTGTATTATGTACTCGTAATAAATATATAAAAGTTATTTTAAAAGTAAAAACAATATGTACGCTAAAAAACTAAAAAGTTCGCTTGTCATTATGTAATTAAATTCATTTGTATATTACGATATGAGTACCTACATATATGTATATTTATCTTTGTCAATTATTGAACTTCATTGTATATATATATATATTTTTCAAGCAATACGCTGATATATATCCTCGAAGGGTTCTAGCGAGCTTGGTCCATCTTTCATATCCAAGGAATAATCCAAAAATGGTGGACTGTTTTTTGATTGTGTATACATTTCGTTCCTTTATTGCAAAGTAGTCATATCTCAAAAACATGATTTTTTAGTTAAGAATGCAGATTTATTAGTCGTATCGTTCTTCATTTTGTGTAAAATATTCATACAAATATTTGCTTATTCGCCTCTTGAGGGGTGAATAGTTAGTTTATTTTTCTATTGAGGTGTAAATAATTTAAAAACTTTAAACTCTTTTTCTCGAGAACGAGTTTTTTCCATATATAACTAATTGATGCATCAATCGAAAAATATAGATATTCTTTTGGTTTATATATTAATTTTTAGATATTCTGACTTACAATATTTGGCATCCCGGAGAGCAGCTGCTGTTGCGGCTGCGACTGTGCTACCTTCTCCACTGACACCTCAGCACTCTAGCGGAAATATCATAGACAGTGTGCCAACAGTTAGTACAAATGGAACCCGTACCTCGGAAAATGATAGTAACACAACATCAGGGCAGGCATCCAATGTTCAAAGTTCGATAATGGGGCCACATAATACGCACCTTGGACATGCTGTACACCATCACGCCGGTCATGCGGTTTTACATGCTCCACCGCCACATGCTGCTGCTTCTCAACCCCACGAGTTTCATCCGGCCTATCGAATTCCTGGCTATATAGAACATTTGTATTCCTTACAGCGTGTTAGCCCAACCTCTTCATTTCATGGTAAGTTTCCATTGCCGTTATAAAATATAACTATTACTTATTTATAAATATGTTTTGTTAAATAACCTTTTGATTTACAGATCCTTATTCCAATTGTGCTACGGCATTTCATTTAAGTGGACTAGGTTTAAATTCTGGTGATTATTTAGGGGCTCGTGGTGTAAGCTCCCTAGGTGAATTGCACCCCGCGGCAGCAGCTGCAGCAGCAGCTAATTCATTGGCAAGCACTGATTTTCATTTTAGTATTGATAATGCCAGACTAAGTTCGTCACGAACAGGCAGTGTAAGAGCGAGTATTAGCCGTAAAAGGGCACTTTCGTCTTCTCCCTATTCTGATTCGTTCGACATTAATTCAATGATCAGATTTTCACCCAATTCGTTGGCAACTATAATGAATGGTTCTCGTGCTAGTAGTGCAGCTAGTGGTTCGTATGGACACTTGTCAGCTGGTGCCATAAGTCCAATGCACAGTGCCATGTCGCCGCACTTGCAGCAGTTACAAGCTCATCTGCTGAGAGCCAGTGCTGGACTTCTACATCCACTTCCCACACACCAAGCAGCAGCTGCTAACATGCTCTCCATGGGTCATGTACACACATTACAATCAGCTGTTGCTGCAGCAGCTGCCTATAATGCGGCAACGGTTGCTAATGGTGCTCCTAACAATGCAACAACCAATAATTCACCGTTTCATCCTCCGTTAAATGGTCACACAAGCACTCATGCTTCTAATATGAATAGCAATCAAAATAACATAATAAATAGTACAACTAAGCAAGTGGTAAGGAATGCCCTCATTGAAATAAAATAATTTTACATTTTGTTTTTTTAATTATAGAACTATGAAGAAATATGTACAGAACGTTTAAAAGGAGAACAACCCTCATCCACCTCGCATAATGAAATTACCCAACAGGAAGCCGATAGTGCTTCCGCAAACTCAGCAGCTCCGAGAAGGCAGCAACGTGCCAACAAAAACTCAACTTCGAATAACACTCCTACCACTACCTCAACAACAACTCAGCACCATCACAGCAATAACAATTACGTGCAGTGTGGACCACCAACAACAACTACACCTCACAGTGATTATGACTGTGCCACTGTCGATACCACTGATATAAAAGATGAACCAGGTGATTTCATAGAGACAAATTGCCATTGGCAAGACTGCGGCATTGAATTTATGACGCAGGACGAGTTAGTCAAGCATATAAATAATGATCATATACAAAGTAACAAGAAGGCATTCGTTTGCCGCTGGGAAGATTGTTCACGAGGTGAAAAGCCCTTTAAAGCTCAATATATGCTTGTGGTGCATATGCGTCGCCATACTGGAGAGAAACCGCACAAATGCACTGTAAGTAAACGATGGCAACTTAAATTAATAAGGAATATTGTATTTAGATGTTTTTTGTGTATTTTCCAGTTTGAAGGATGCTGTAAAGCTTATTCTCGTCTGGAAAACTTAAAAACCCATTTACGGTCACATACTGGAGAAAAACCATATACTTGCGAATATCCCGGTTGTAGTAAAGCATTTAGTAACGCTAGTGATAGAGCAAAACACCAAAATCGTACTCACAGCAATGAGGTGAGTTAAATTATTTAATATTTCAATCATCAAGCAAACAAACCTAACTATAATCCCTTTTACTCTCAGAAACCATACGTTTGCAAGGCCCCTGGATGTATCAAACGTTATACTGATCCCAGTTCCTTAAGAAAACATGTTAAGACCGTTCATGGTGCTGAATTCTATGCTAACAAAAAGCATAAAGGCTCTATTCATGACAACGATCATTCAGGCACAGGTGGCAATAATGCAGGCAAAATAGACTCTCCTGATGAGTTTCGTTCGAACAAAGCTGCCAGCTTATCAAGTCCAAGTATTAAATCTGAATCGGATGCCAACTCACCACCTCAATTGTCAGTGCACAGTCCTACAATACCCCAAACAGGTGGTAATCATGCAGCACATAATCAAATGCAATTTAAATCTAGTAGTGTATTGCGAATGGGAGCCGTCAGTGAAATAGGTGATGTTATGGGAGCGTATAATAGTCATGATGATTATGGAAATATGACAACAAATGATGATGAAGCTTGGCTTTACGACGATGATGTAGATGCTGCAGATTTACCTATCGTACTTAGGGCTATGGTCAGTATTAGTAACAGCCCGAACAATAGCATGGTGACGAGTGGTGGCGGACCATCTTCAATATCTGCTGGTGCCATGCGTCAGCGTTTTCGGTCACGTTTACAAGCCAAGGGCATAAATTTTAATTCACCTGTATTATCCAATATACCCGAAATCAATAGGAATATTGGTATCGGTGAGCTCAATCAGCGTATAACAGATTTGAAAATGGAACCAGGCACAGCAAGTCTGCCCACTGTAAAGCATATCAATGACATGAAAAACCCACATCCATGCTCCACAAATTTAAACGATTTACAAACACGATTATATTCTAACACGAATGCTATTATCGGCAATTATTGTCTAAACGGCAACGGCGATTCGCTTATGCAGGGTAATATGCGCCGTGATAGTCAAAATTCAAATGCTAGTACTTATTATTGTAGTATGCAAAGCCGACGTAGTAGCCAATGTTCCCAGTTGTCTTCGATTTCAACGATGCGACCCTGTTCGTACAATGCTGGATCATTGTACGATCCCATATCTCCAGGCTGTTCAAGACGATCAAGCCAAATGTCTAACATAACTACGGGTGGATTGAGCGCCGTGGGGGCAGTATCTAATAGCGGAACCAATAGAGCTGGTCCGAATTCCATTCGTGGAGTAAACTCCGTGGGTAGTAATTGTAATGCATCGAAAAATGCAAGTCTTCCCCCACCCCCATCTTCGCACTTGATTTCAACGCACTTGCAACGCTTGCAATCATCTTCAACGACCTGTATGAAGCATCCACATGAAAATGGACGCTTTTCTATACCAAATGCGCTTGCAGCTTCACAAACAGGTAGTCATATATCACAGATAAAAAGTGAAGAAAGTAATGGCAGCATCATTGGACGTCGTCTCTCAGAGCCGGTACAACACTCGTACGAACGTCTTCTATCTTCACCAACCTCACTTACGAGAACTTTCCAAAATGTGGGGTTAACTAATACAAAAAAATCTGCCAAACCATCAACAAGCGGCAAAAGCTGTACAATGGCAATTGAAGCAGGCTCGAAGGATACCACAGAGACGTCGCTGGATCATCATCCGAATGAAAAAGTTAATTTGGATGAAGTCGAGGAAGATGAACTCATTGAAAATAAACTTGTGCTGCCTGATGAAATGCTGCAGTACTTAAATCAAGTAGCCGACAAAACAAGTATTAAAAACAATACCTCAGGCAAAGAAATTGCTCAGGCTTCATGCCAACCGCCCATGTCTTCTCCTAATTTATATCCTAATAGCCCCGAAAGCCCCTCTACAATTACTCAGGTTATGTCACCCCAATCTGGTCATACAATGTCTGCCCTGGGAAGTCCATATTCCCAGCGTAATTATGATCAGCGCACATCACAAACTCAACGTCGGCAGTATGCCGTTTACTACGATTATTATCAGGAACGTGCTGATAATTCTAATGGGAAGAGTACTAATTACTTTTGTTCTCCACAGCCAATATCAAAACCTCTGAAGGAATCGACCAGCTATGCTCAAAATATTTCTGCTCCAGCTGACAGTTCAATGACCAGTTTACCTGATATCAGCAGTAACGAAACAAAATCAAACTATTTCGCAAATGCAACTGCAACACAAACTCAAACTGCAAATCAAACGAAGCCACAGCAGCCTAGCACTGCTATACACAAAGAAATACAGTGTCAGGATATAACCCAATCACAAATGTCACCAGCAATGGTAAAACCACCGCCGTCCACGTCCTGTAGCAATAATATGGATATCAGTTACTCTCAAAATCAGATCTCTTTCAGCCAATACATGCCATCATCAGCAACATGCTGCAACGTAGCCAATAGTAACAACGCTAACAATAATAACACAAATGGCAGCAATAGCAATATGTGCACTGATGCCTATCAACGTACCTTGGAATATGTACAAAATTGTCAAAGTTGGTTGCAAACCAAGAAGAGCCCAAATCATACTTCAGCAAATAGCGAATTTGTTATGCCTCCAGCACCCATTTCCAATCGTTTACAAACAGGCCAACATCAACATCGCCAGCCAGATGTTACAAGCTCAACTCATCCTTCCCCAAATATGGTCATAAATGATATGACTACTTCACTTAGCTCTCTTCTCGAAGAAAATCGTTATCTACAAATGATACAATAGTCAGTAGTCAGTCATTTACGCTGCAGTTAATATTTTACTGGCAGTTATACGATTTCAAAGCTTTTAGTGAATGTACATAGTGTGTATGTATATTTATTGAATTTTTATGTACATACATTTTTAATTACGGCCATTTATTTACTATGAATATATACATAAGTACTACGAATCATAGTTTTGTCTCCTTTTTTCAAGCTTGGTCACATACATACATACACATTTATCATTTACGTATGTCATTTATAAGTACAAAGTAAAAAAATCAAACGGAGATTTTATATTACAAACACATACATATAAACTACATACACATACATAAATATATTTTCTTAAGCGTTATGTTAGTACAAAGTTATTCAACAAATATTTTTTTTAGTTTTAATCACGGCCTTAAATATGGTTAAATCTTAATCATTTTATTTTTTAGGAAAGTTATTTATCCCAACAAACAAATTATTATATTCGATATGAATCTATTTTATTTTCTTTACATATCGAATATAATAATTTGTTTGTTGGGATTTTTGAATATGTTTCAAAGCATACTATGCTTATACTATTGTAATTTTTATAACTCTCATTGAGTTTTTAAAAGTTTTTGTATAAGTAAAGAGGTTTGAAACATTTAAAAATTAGGTTTAAGGTCTACTGATGATTTGGCTTTAGCACCAATGAAATGCATGTATATAGACTAGCTAAAAACCCTCAACAAACAAAAGTTTTTTACTAAACTTTTAATGAATTCCATTTTTTATTAAAAATTCGCTAAATGTTTCCTGAGAATTGTTTGCCGCTACTGAACTACATAAAACTGATGGTGAACATATTAATAATAATAAGAAAAATATTCGTTAGAATTTCACATACTTATCTTTTTGTGCTTTAAAAATGGAAAGTAAATCCAATATCTGTTTTGCCGGGAATAAGTGTCAGTAACATACATAAGGTGAATGTATATTTTTTATTGCCGTTACACAGAAGTTATATCATAGAAAGCCCTCTCATAAATGCGTTTCAGCTTCCTGGATATATATTTTTACTTTTATTTATTTTACCTTTTGTTGCTTTAATTTTATTTACTTAAATTTTTATTTGTAGATGAAAGTTTTATACTATAATTAAGTACATACATATAATTATTATTATAAATAATATATTATAGCCCACCCAAACCTCGTTCAACAAGGTTCTCAGAGGTACAAATTAACTTAAATATATGTACATACATATGCAGTATTAGCTGTATACAATACCATATACATACCTATGCATATATATGCTTGTATATACATATATATATTATAATTATATATTGTATATGTATGTTTAATTGAGTAATTCCTTATTTTCAGTTGCTTAAGCAAATTATGAATCGTGGTTAAAAACATGTAACATACGTGTGTACATATTAGTGATGTATCGAATTCGCAAATACGAATATATTTAGCCGATATCCGCGAGTACGAATATTCAGCTTAATTTTAGAAAAGTATTTATTTAAAAACAAATATAAATTTAAAATATATATTTAAAAACAACTGTTTTAAGATTTCCGTACACAAAGAGTAAAAATAGAACCCTATTCCATTTCGTGAACTATAATAGATAGACACTTGATATTTTCACAAGATATATTTTACCATGACCGCTATAATAACAAATAGTAAAAATGAAAGAAAGTTAAAAATGAAAGGATGTCCAGACATGAAATATTGTTTTTGATGTAGATGTATCTTCGGTACCGTAATGGGAAAAATAAGGTATATTTAAGCGATATAAAAGTCTGCTAAGCTTGATAATGCTAAAATCAAGATTATAATCTTAATTTTAGAACTATATATATTTTTTATATTGCTTCGTTATACTTAGACTATGAAAACTTACGTACTTTACATTAGATTGCTATTACAACCGGGAGTCGGTTTAAGCCTGCAGTAGAATATAATTCCAGCTATTTCAGTCTTATGCATGCTGGCGCCAGCTGAAAGCACCAAGTGCTGTTAAGTTTTGTTGCACGTGATCTTACCAACGGAGATTAGGTCGCGCTTCTCTACGTCGGCCACCGATGGTTCCTCCTTGTATGCCTTACGGGTCGGAGCATCATTTCATATTCGCCTAGTGTGTCCAAGCCAAGGGAGCCATTGTATTTTAATGCGCTTGACTATATCTGCATCGGCATGAAGCTCGTACAGCTCGTGATTTATTCTATTTCGAAATCCATCATCAGCGCGTAAATCTTGCGGAGGATATTTTTCTCAAACACCGCGAGCAATGTCTTTATTTCTAAACTGCTCACCAAGCCCAAATTGGCATCTATTGGCCAGAGTTATCCTCCCCTTAATTTCTAAACTGACATCATCGTTATTATTAACACTGGAATCTAAGTATATGAAGTCTTTTACAACTCTAAAACTGTAATTTTATATCGATATATGTTGTTCGAGACGTTCGTCTTTTCTTCGTTCACCTTAAGGCCCATGCTCTTTGACTGCTTTTCAAGTTTTGCAAAAGCTCCATTTACTTCTGGTATGTTGCGACCAATTATGTCAATATCGTCAGCATAAGCAACCAGCATGACAATTTTGTTGTAAATAATGTCAGTGGTTCTTGTGTCTTGCAATATCTTCTCCAATAATAAGTTGAAAACTTCATTTTTAAATTTAAACACTCTAAACTGAAGTATAACACACCTTGGTTTCAGCCCATAGGATTTTTCTGAGTATAGGGGCATGATATTTTGGGACGGTGTGTATTATTACAGCTGATTTAAAAATGAAATATAATTTAAAATGAACGGGTGGTCCAATATAAGTAAGGAATCTTTCGTGTGCAATTCGAACTCATATTTGCTTGATATATTTCAATTAAATTTGAATTAATTAATTCATAATTTATATGTTCGTTACATCAGTAATACATATGTACATATAGATTATATTGAAAAAGAATGAAATGAAAAGTACATAGGATTAAAATCATGATCTTATTTGTGATGCATATACATTTTTTTATACGTAGATTCATAACTCGCTATTAAACCTGAAAAATAACTTTTGTCGGAAATGAATGACCCTAATGTACATACAAAAATATGAAAAAATTTTTGTAATTACTACTAATATTTTATTTTTAAAAGTTGTATTTAAGTTAAACTAGTTACGTATGTATTTAAAAAATTTTTTATGACCGTGCTTCCAGAAGTTAATAATAATTTTTTGTAAGATTTCATTAAGCCATAAATTATGTAATAAACAACTTATACATGCATATAGCGATTTATATTTTACCATTTGCACAAATATTATTTTTTTAATGTAAGTGCTTCCATAAATACATATTTTATATTATAATTTTTTAACATTGTATTTAATAAATGTCTTCCAATAAAATAAAAAAACGTCAGAATTTCAGCAGTTGTTTTATTTATATTACACCTTGTGTGCTTCGCTACCTCCACCTCGTCTTAAATAAGTCTTTATATACACTAAGTCCCAATTTACAAATGATACATTTTTTGTCGGACAGTTTTTTAATTCTCTTTTGTTTTTGCTTGAAACTTTTGCATATTGGAAATTAATAGGCATTAATATTCATTTTTCATTTCCGGTACAGAGGGTCGTGTACTACATACTTTGCATCTTCGCCCTTTCTTCTACAAACTTCATCTGTCTGTCATATATAAAAGCGGACTAAGGGGGAAAAACATGCTAAAATTAAGATTTTATGCTTGAAATCAAATCATTTCAGTTTCAAAAGTCTGTTAAGCGAGAAAATACTTAATTTGAGATTGAAATCTTGAATAAAATCCCATTTTAAGATTACATTCTTAAAATTTAAGAATATAATTTTGAAAAAAATCTTATTTCAAGATCGAATTTAAATTTAAGGCCTTTATTATGAGTTCTATTCTGAAATTTTATACCTAATTTCAATGATTTCAAAATAGTAAACAAAAATTTTTTTTGCGAAAATTTAAGTGAAAATTCAATGTACAAACATATGGCTTTAGATCGGGCCATCTTCATTAACACTAAAGTGATATGAATACCTAAAAATTTTAAATTTCTTTTATGAAATTAGAAGATCTGAGGTAAGGTAGGATTTGGTAATAATTTTTGTATTAATGATCATCGAAATGCATTTATTTTATTTATAAAATTATATGTATATCTAGTCTAATATTTTTTAAAAATAGATAAAGAATAAGTTGAATCAATTAAAAAAAATTTGTTTGGTGGACTGTTTCTGGGACTTGCCACCCACGATTACATCTCTAGTTCATACATATCTATATGATGGGAACTCATTTTTTGAAAAATATGTGATGATTTGCGAACGATTATTACTGCCTGAAATTGCATTTAAAACAAAATCTTAGAAATTTTATTTTTGTTTTAAATGTATTTTCACAAAAGAACAATATCGTTCAACATCGTGGGCCAGGTAGTTAGAATACATTTTAAGCCCTGACTTACTGTTTTAGTAACATGTTTTGTGTTGGTATTAAGGCGATATCCTTCGATTCGACGAAGTTTACCAATAAAGTAGTAAATTTAATTTAATTTAAGTGTAATAAAAAAGTATTCGCAAGATGGAACCCTGTGACAGAAAGACAGTGTAGCGATAGTGATACGGGTCCCTTTGGCCCTCTGGGTACGTAACCCTAAAAAGGATTTTTAATAAATTGTAAAATATTTATTAAAAGCCAATAACAAGAAAATAGTTTTAACGCAGTTATCTCTTAAGCAAAAAAATTGACTACCACAATAAATGTAACGCTTTACAGACATTTTTAAGAATTTTGAAAAGAAAAAAAATTTAATACGAGTATGTACTCGCTTTCCGCCCAACTGCGGATAACAAAATATACAAAGTAATTTTAATGATATTATATATTTCATCACCTGCTTATGGGAAGCAGAGCTGAATGCTATGGGTAGCTGATTTTTAGCGGTCGTGGACAGTCAGCATTTATAATAGAAGTGTCTTGGACGTTTTTTTTTCGAATTTGCAGTAAATTCCAAGATGCCAGTGATCCTTGTAGTGACGTGGTCATTGGCGCCACCAAAAAACCCATCATATAAAAACACCGTGCTAAATGAACTAAAAGTTTAGTCATTATTTTACCGTTTAGCGAACTGGGCTCATGTTGGGGCTCTGCTGCTTCTAGGAGGCAAATGGGACCAATATGTACTCGCTTGAAATGTTAATATATATATATGTATGAGGGTGCTGTTTGGTGAAGTATTTAGCACGTTGACTACAAAGCCAGTGATGACTAACATGGGTTCGAGCCCAGTTTCAGGCAAGTCATAACATACAGCAGTTTTCAGATATGCATTAGTGTGCCATTGTATTTGTTGTTGCTGAACTATTGAGCTGAATAGTACCGTCAGCAATAGATAATAGTGTATGCTAGTGTACATCACAGCGCCTTCCTTCATCGTCGGCGATGTAAAATAATTAATAAAAACTTGGCTTCACAGCTTGAACAAACATAATACGCCTATTTGACACCAATAGCTCGTAATAGCAGAGTTGTAAAATAATTAATTAAGCTTTCTCACTTTCGTTCTACACCAGTTCTTTCCCAAAGAAAGTACAACATAAAAATGGTTGATAGACATCAACTGCCTGAGTTGTTACTTCTCTTAAAAAAAGGATAAATAAATATAAAAAAATAATAAAAATATGTGCACAAAGTCAAAATTTTTAAAATCTCCTACAGAGTTGATGCTGCAGCATGTTAGTTTTCTTAACTATTAAAAACGTCTGAAAAAATCTTCTTGAATCTTAGCTAAAAAAAACCACCGACTAAGTAGAAAAAGGGATCTAAAAATCTGTCTTTTTTATTTATATATAGATGATAATAATCAGGATGGCTGTTGATTAGGATTTCTTTACTCCTTGGAAAACTATCCTTTACGAACATTAGCTTAATATAAATTGATTACAAACCCAATATGACTTGAAGTTAAAATGCAGTATTTACTTTATGTTGCACGGCCTACTTTTCTTTTAATAACACCGACGCGCAATAACAGTGCTAAGTTGCATAAGAAAATGCTGTCGCAGTATATTTATATTATTTTCAAGACTCGAAATAAATCTAAGATCTACAAATAATTATACACACACTATTTCTTTCGCCGATTTTTAGTTATTTACTTCACTTTATTTTAAATATTATTATTTATTCTATTAATAATATAAACGAAAACACAAGATAATTATAATTTACAATGATAGCCTTAAAAATAAATATGTCTAAAACAGGATACGTAAAACAGAAAATGTAGCCTTATCTAATATTTAATAGTCGAAGTCAAAAGTTATCCTATGTTTTGACCATCAATATTCAGATGGATTGACCATTTATTTTCCTTGTCTGTAGGGCAGAGATTGAGATCGTGGACTAGCATGGAAATAGTTAATTTATTTACTATTATTATTATTGTTATTATTATTATTATTATTATTATTATTATTATTATTATTATTATTATTATTATTATTATTATTATTATTATCATTATTATTATTATTATTATTATTATTATTATTATTATTATTATTATTATTATTATTATTATTATTATTATTATTATTATTATTATTATTATTATTATTATTATTATTATTATTATTATTATTATTATTATTATTATTATTATTATTATTATTATTATTATTATTATTATTATTATTATTATTATTATTATTATTATTATTATTATTATTATTATTATTATTATTATTATTATTATTATTATTATTATTATTATTATTATTATTATTATTATTATTATTATTATTATTATTATTATTATTATTATTATCATTATTATTATTATTATTATTATTATTATTATTATTATTATTATTATTATTATTATTATTATTATCATTATTATTATTATTATTATTATTATTATTATTATTATTATTATTATTTTTATTATTATTATTATTATTATTATTATTATTATTTTTATTATTATTATTATTATTATTTTAGATAAGGAACGAAGAGAAAAAAGCAAATAAATGTCTAAAATTCAAACTCCAACTAAAAAATTGTTTGAAATTAGCTAAGTTGGTTTCAAACCCACTTTATTGATTTTTGTACTAACTTATTTTAAATGTGCTAAATACAATAATACTATATGTATATATAAGTTATATATCTATATGCATATATGTATGTATATAATCGTTTACATATGTATGTATGTATATACATATATCTATATGTATTCATACATACATATACATATTTATATGTATATATATATATATATATATATATATATATATATATATATATATATGTATGTTTGTGTATTTATGTATATTTTATATATTTTACAAATTTTAGTTTTAACGAATCGAAAATATCTTAGAAAATAATTTTTTTAATTTTTTATTTATTGATATTGTATCGGATTATATATGTTAGAACGTCGTTTAAATCCGCCGGTTTAATTTTCTACAAACAGTATATTCGTCAAAGATCGTCTGTTTATTAAGTTAAATAATAATATTTGGAAGTGATAAAGCAAAACAGTTTTAAATAATGAGAATAAAAAGTTTAGCACATATATATTCAAATCAAATTTACTTAACGCTGCTGTGGAAATTCCGTCACCAATTTTTCTTTTTAACGAGTTGGAACAACAAGGTTTTTTTGTCTTTTGGTATGAGTGGGTGTTTTGGAAAAAATTTACTCTAAACACACGCCAAAAGTTTGACTAATTTATTTTATGCGAAGTGAAAAATGTGTAGCAGTTAGTATTATAGTTGTAAGCTATTCGGACGATTTTTGCTAAAAGTGTAAACAAAGATAAATTCAACCAACGTAGCAGTATTTCTGGAACTGAAATAAAAAGAGTGTAGAGCTGGATACTCCTCTGACACCGATGAGTTTCATGACATTCTTTTGCTCACGAATATTTGAAGCAAACGGAGTGTTGCCAATTAAACAAGTTTCGCTGTATCTTGCATTTTTAATGTATTTAAAATTTTGATCAAAACTGATTTATATTATTATTTTGTAAAATGCAAGCGTTGGCGTTGATAAATTTTAAATAAAAAAATTCAAATATAAAACCAAATTCTTTTTCGGTCGTATATATGTGGTAGTAATGAGATTAGATGAGGTGAATTATCCTATAGATTATAACGTTCAAAAAACCGAAACACTTGAACGCTTCAAGAGCTACTGATTGTTTAATACCAGTCTCAAGTCTATGTGCAAGCCAAAAAACTCGTCAATATTCACACGATCCAATTCATATTTCCCTCATGAACGAAATAGATAATATAAAAAGTTTAACAAAGAAGGCCGGCATTTAAAATAATAAAAAATTTAGTAGATGAAGAAAATTCGTTCTTATGATCGTCACTGTGGATGACAATGTCACCCATAGAACCGTGCCTTGTTCGAAAAAATTTGTGTCTTGAAGTGCAACAAATAATAAAAGACAACCTTTGTAGAAGGGAGTAGGTAGTCCTTCCATAAGGCCATCCTGAGAAGGCAAGGGAAAATGAGTACTGGATCTAAAAAATGTCTAGGAAGGTCTTACAGAGGGCCTCCAAAAGTTCGCAAAAAAATATTATTAGGGAGAAAATTATTGGGACGTATATTCCACTGTTTTAAGTCAATGAATAAATGATTTTATTATTTAAATTTTGCTTAACTTTGGATCATTTTAAATTAAATAAATTTTGTTAAAAGTTTTTAAAAGAAAGATAACTGAAAATAGAACTAAAGGAAAAATTAAAATTTGTAAGTAAATTTTAGTAAGCATTTTTATATTGATTGCTTGGTTGCGTTGCAGGAGCACTTCCCGTCCCGGATTTAATTGTTGCAATTGTATACATTGTTCGCTCCTTTTTATACTCACATCCATCCACCTATACACAACTAATTATTTTTTATAATGGTGTTTTCCACAATATTTTCCTAGCTGCTGAGGATCGATATATTTCAACAGGAGGATATTTCAGTGATTTGTGGTTGGCTTTGTGTAGCGTTTACGCAAGTTCAAAACTTTTACTATACTTGAACCATTTTCGGAGCCATGTTTTATGCCTATGTACGAGGAGGATTCGTTTGCAACACTAGTGAATTGTGGTAGCTTTTGGTGTTGTATGGGGT
>CATQFJ010000148.1:0-40710 GCA_956483585.1 Gymnocheta viridis
CTTTTGGAGCGTTACTGATACGCCAATAAAAAAAGACATGTGGCACTCGAGAACTGCCGCGGCAAAGCCATTGCATAGCATTTTGTTTTCAATAAAATGTTTTAAATTAAAAAAAAATAACTAACATAATTTTTTTTAATTTTAGAAAAGGCTATAGCCTTTTCTTTTGGAGCGTTACTGATACGCCAATAAAAAAAGACATGTGGCACTCGAGAACTGCCGCGGCAAAGCCATTGCATAGCATTTTGTTTTCAATAAAATGTATTAAATT
This sequence comes from Gymnocheta viridis, assembly GCA_956483585.1. Lineage (NCBI taxonomy): Eukaryota > Metazoa > Arthropoda > Insecta > Diptera > Tachinidae > Gymnocheta > Gymnocheta viridis. The sequence goes on from CATQFJ010000148.1 coordinate 272, forward strand.
AAAAAAAAAATAACTAACATAATTTTTTTAATTTTAGAAAAGGCTATAGCCTTTTCTTTTGGAGCGTTACTGATACGCCAATAAAAAAAGACATGTGGCACTCGAGAACTGCCGCGGCAAAGCCATTGCATAGCATTTTGTTTTCAATAAAATGTATTAAATTAAAAAAAATAACTAACATAATTTTTTTAATTTTAGAAAAGGCTATATATAGCCTTTTCTTTTGGAGCGTTACTGATACGCCAATAAAAAAAGACATGTGGCACTCGAGAACTGCCGCGGCAAAGCCATTGCATAGCATTTTGTTTTCAATAAAATGTATTAAATTAAAAAAAAAAACTAACATAATTTTTTTAATTTTAGAAAAGGCTTTTTCTTTTGGAGCGTTACTGATACGCCAATAAAAAAAGACATGTGGCACTCGAGAACTGCCGCGGCAAAGCCATTGCATAGCATTTTGTTTTCAATAAAATGTATTAACTTAAAAAAAAAATAACTAACATAATTTTTTTAATTTTAGAAAAGGCTATAGCCTTTTCTTTTGGAGCGTTACTGATACGCCAATAAAAAAAGACATGTGGCACTCGAGAACTGCCGCGGCAAAGCCATTGCATAGCATTTTGTTTTCAATAAAATGTATTAAATTAAAAAAAAATAACTAACATAATTTTTTTAATTTTAGAAAAGGCTATATATAGCCTTTTCTTTTGGAGTGTTACTGATACGCCAATAAAAAAAGACATGTGGCACTCGAGAACTGCCGCGGCAAAGCCATTGCATAGCATTTTGTTTTCAATAAAATGTATTAAATTAAAAAAAAAATAACTAACATAATTTTTTTAATTTTAGAAAAGGCTATAGCCTTTTCTTTTGGAGCGTTACTGATACGCCAATAAAAAAAGACATGTGGCACTCGAGAACTGCCGCGGCAAAGCCATTGCATAGCATTTTGTTTTCAATAAAATGTATTAAATTAAAAAAAAAATAACTAACATAATTTTTTTTAATTTTAGAAAAGGCTATAGCCTTTTCTTTTGGAGCGTTACTGATACGCCAATAAAAAAAGACATGTGGCACTCGAGAACTGCCGCGGCAAAGCCATTGCATAGCATTTTGTTTTCAATAAAATGTATTAAATTAAAAAAAAAATAACTAACATAATTTTTTTAATTTTAGAAAAGGCTATAGCCTTTTCTTTTGGACCGTTACTGATACGCCAATAAAAAAAGACATGTGGCACTCGAGAACTGCCGCGGCAAAGCCATTGCATAGCATTTTGTTTTCAATAAAATGTATTAAATTAAAAAAAAAATAACTAACATAATTTTTTTTAATTTTAGAAAAGGCTATAGCCTTTTCTTTTGGAGCGTTACTGATACGCCAATAAAAAAAGACATGTGGCACTCGAGAACTGCCGCGGCAAAGCCATTGCATAGCATTTTGTTTTCAATAAAATGTATTAAATTAAAAAAAAAATAACTAACATAATTTTTTTTAATTTTAGAAAAGGCTATAGCCTTTTCTTTTGGAGCGTTACTGATACGCCAATAAAAAAAGACATGTGGCACTCGAGAACTGCCGCGGCAAAGCCATTGCATAGCATTTTGTTTTCAATAAAATGTATTAAATTAAAAAAAAAATAACTAACATAATTTTTTTTAATTTTAGAAAAGGCTATATATAGCCTTTTCTTTTGGAGCGTTACTGATACGCCAATAAAAAAAGACATGTGGCACTCGAGAACTGCCGCGGCAAAGCCATTGCATAGCATTTTGTTTTCAATAAAATGTATTAAATTAAAAAAAAAATAACTAACATAATTTTTTTTAATTTTAGAAAAGGCTATAGCCTTTTCTTTTGGAGCGTTACTGATACGCCAATAAAAAAAGACATGTGGCACTCGAGAACTGCCGCGGCAAAGCCATTGCATAGCATTTTGTTTTCAATAAAATGTATTAAATTAAAAAAAAAATAACTAACATAATTTTTTTTAATTTTAGAAAAGGCTATAGCCTTTTCTTTTGGAGCGTTACTGATACGCCAATAAAAAAAGACATGTGGCACTCGAGAACTGCCGCGGCAAAGCCATTGCATAGCATTTTGTTTTCAATAAAATGTATTAAATTAAAAAAAAAATAACTAACATAATTTTTTTAATTTTAGAAAAGGCTATAGCCTTTTCTTTTGGAGCGTTACTGATACGCCAATAAAAAAAGACATGTGGCACTCGAGAACTGCCGCGGCAAAGCCATTGCATAGCATTTTGTTTTCAATAAAATGTATTAAATTAAAAAAAAAATAACTAACATAATTTTTTTAATTTTAGAAAAGGCTATAGCCTTTTCTTTTGGAGCGTTACTGATACGCCAATAAAAAAAGACATGTGGCACTCGAGAACTGCCGCGGCAAAGCCATTGCATAGCATTTTGTTTTCAATAAAATGTATTAAATTAAAAAAAAAATAACTAACATAATTTTTTTTAATTTTAGAAAAGGCTATAGCCTTTTCTTTTGGAGCGTTACTGATACGCCAATAAAAAAAGACATGTGGCACTCGAGAACTGCCGCGGCAAAGCCATTGCATAGCATTTTGTTTTCAATAAAATGTATTAAATTAAAAAAAAAATAACTAACATAATTTTTTTTAATTTTAGAAAAGGCTATAGCCTTTTCTTTTGGAGCGTTACTGATACGCCAATAAAAAAAGACATGTGGCACTCGAGAACTGCCGCGGTAAAGCCATTGCATAGCATTTTGTTTTCAATAAAATGTATTAAATTAAAAAAAAAATAACTAACATAATTTTTTTTAATTTTAGAAAAGGCTATAGCCTTTTCTTTTGGAGCGTTACTGATACGCCAATAAAAAAAGACATGTGGCACTCGAGAACTGCCGCGGCAAAGCTATTTCATAGCATTTTGTTTTGAATAAAATGTATTAAATTAAAAAAAATAACTAACATAATTTTTTTTAATTTTAGAAAAGGCTGTAGCCTTTTCTTTTGGAGCGTTACTGATACGCCAATAAAAAAGACATGTGGCACTCGAGAACTGCCGCGGCAAAGCCATTGCATAGCATTTTGTTTTCAATAAAATGTATTAAATTAAAAAAAATAACTAACATAATTTTTTTTAATTTTAGAAAAGGCTATAGCCTTTTTTTTGGAGCGTTACTGATACGCCAATAAAAAAAGACATGTGGCACTCGAGAACTGCCGCGGCAAAGCTATTTCATAGCATTTTGTTTTCAATAAAATGTATTAAATTAAAAAAAAATAACTAACATAATTTTTTTTAATTTTAGAAAAGGCTATAGCCTTTTCTTTTGGAGCGTTACTGATACGCCAATAAAAAAAGACATGTGGCACTCGAGAACTGCCGCGGCAAAGCCATTGCATAGCATTTTGTTTTCAATAAAATGTATTAAATTAAAAAAAAATAACTAACATAATTTTTTTTAATTTTAGAAAAGGCTATATATAGCCTTTTCTTTTGGAGCGTTACTGATACGCCAATAAAAAAAGACATGTGGCACTCGAGAACTGCCGCGGCAAAGCCATTGCATAGCATTTTGTTTTCAATAAAATGTATTAAATTAAAAAAAATAACTAACATAATTTTTTTTAATTTTAGAAAAGGCTGTATGTAGCCTTTTCTTTTGCAGCGTTACTGATACGCCAATAAAAAAAGACATGTGGCACTCGAGAACTGCCGCGGCAAAGCTATTTCATAGCATTTTGTTTTCAATAAAATGTATTAAATTAAAAAAAAATAACTAACATAATTTTTTTTAATTTTAGAAAAGGCTATTATAGCCTTTTCTTTTGGAGCGTTACTGATACGCCAATAAAAAAAGACATGTGGCACTCGAGAACTGCCGCGACAAAGCCATTGCATAGCATTTTGTTTTCAATAAAATGTATTAAATTAAAAAAAAATAACTAACATAATTTTTTTTAATTTTAGAAAAGGCTATATTAAACGTAACTAATTTAAACGTGTATTTTTCTTTACTTCTGACAAGGAATATATTCATACCCATTATTTGTGGATAAAATAAGCGATCAAATTAACTAAGTGAGGACACAATTATGTGAAAAGTACTTTATTAAATTTTTATTAACTGGTATTATCACATTCCAGAGAATGCAATTTTAACCATATAGCCTTTTCTTTTGGAGCGTTACTGATACGCCAATAAAAAAAGACATGTGGCACTCGAGAACTGCCGCGGCAAAGCCATTGCATAGCATTTTGTTTTCAATAAAATGTTTTAAATTAAAAAAAAATAACTAACATAATTTTTTTTAATTTTAGAAAAGGCTATAGCCTTTTCTTTTGGAGCGTTACTGATACGCCAATAAAAAAAGACATGTGGCACTCGAGAACTGCCGCGGCAAAGCCATTGCATAGCATTTTGTTTTCAATAAAATGTATTAAATTAAAAAAAAAATAACTAACATAATTTTTTTAATTTTAGAAAAGGCTATAGCCTTTTCTTTTGGAGCGTTACTGATACGCCAATAAAAAAAGACATGTGGCACTCGAGAACTGCCGCGGCAAAGCCATTGCATAGCATTTTGTTTTCAATAAAATGTATTAAATTAAAAAAAAATAACTAACATAATTTTTTTAATTTTAGAAAAGGCTATATATAGCCTTTTCTTTTGGAGCGTTACTGATACGCCAATAAAAAAAGACATGTGGCACTCGAGAACTGCCGCGGCAAAGCCATTGCATAGCATTTTGTTTTCAATAAAATGTATTAAATTAAAAAAAAAAACTAACATAATTTTTTTAATTTTAGAAAAGGCTATAGCCTTTTCTTTTGGAGCGTTACTGATACGCCAATAAAAAAAGACATGTGGCACTCGAGAACTGCCGCGGCAAAGCCATTGCATAGCATTTTGTTTTCAATAAAATGTATTAACTTAAAAAAAAAATAACTAACATAATTTTTTTAATTTTAGAAAAGGCTATAGCCTTTTCTTTTGGAGCGTTACTGATACGCCAATAAAAAAAGACATGTGGCACTCGAGAACTGCCGCGGCAAAGCCATTGCATAGCATTTTGTTTTCAATAAAATGTATTAAATTAAAAAAAAATAACTAACATAATTTTTTTAATTTTAGAAAAGGCTATATATAGCCTTTTCTTTTGGAGTGTTACTGATACGCCAATAAAAAAAGACATGTGGCACTCGAGAACTGCCGCGGCAAAGCCATTGCATAGCATTTTGTTTTCAATAAAATGTATTAAATTAAAAAAAAAATAACTAACATAATTTTTTTAATTTTAGAAAAGGCTATAGCCTTTTCTTTTGGAGCGTTACTGATACGCCAATAAAAAAAGACATGTGGCACTCGAGAACTGCCGCGGCAAAGCCATTGCATAGCATTTTGTTTTCAATAAAATGTATTAAATTAAAAAAAAAATAACTAACATAATTTTTTTTAATTTTAGAAAAGGCTATAGCCTTTTCTTTTGGAGCGTTACTGATACGCCAATAAAAAAAGACATGTGGCACTCGAGAACTGCCGCGGCAAAGCCATTGCATAGCATTTTGTTTTCAATAAAATGTATTAAATTAAAAAAAAATAACTAACATAATTTTTTTTAATTTTAGAAAAGGCTATAGCCTTTTCTTTTGGAGCGTTACTGATACGCCAATAAAAAAAGACATGTGGCACTCGAGAACTGCCGCGGCAAAGCCATTGCATAGCATTTTGTTTTCAATAAAATGTATTAAATTAAAAAAAAATAACTAACATAATTTTTTTTAATTTTAGAAAAGGCTATAGCCTTTTCTTTTGGAGCGTTACTGATACGCCAATAAAAAAAGACATGTGGCACTCGAGAACTGCCGCGGCAAAGCCATTGCATAGCATTTTGTTTTCAATAAAATGTATTAAATTAAAAAAAAAAATAACTAACATAATTTTTTTTAATTTTAGAAAAGGCTATAGCCTTTTCTTTTGGAGCGTTACTGATACGCCAATAAAAAAAGACATGTGGCACTCGAGAATTGCCGCGGCAAAGCCATTGCATAGCATTTTGTTTTCAATAAAATGTATTAAATTAAAAAAAAAATAACTAACATAATTTTTTTAATTTTAGAAAAGGCTATAGCCTTTTCTTTTGGACCGTTACTGATACGCCAATAAAAAAAGACATGTGGCACTCGAGAACTGCCGCGGCAAAGCCATTGCATAGCATTTTGTTTTCAATAAAATGTATTAAATTAAAAAAAAAATAACTAACATAATTTTTTTTAATTTTAGAAAAGGCTATAGCCTTTTCTTTTGGAGCGTTACTGATACGCCAATAAAAAAAGACATGTGGCACTCGAGAACTGCCGCGGCAAAGCCATTGCATAGCATTTTGTTTTCAATAAAATGTATTAAATTAAAAAAAAAATAACTAACATAATTTTTTTTAATTTTAGAAAAGGCTATAGCCTTTTCTTTTGGAGCGTTACTGATACGCCAATAAAAAAAGACATGTGGCACTCGAGAACTGCCGCGGCAAAGCCATTGCATAGCATTTTGTTTTCAATAAAATGTATTAAATTAAAAAAAAAATAACTAACATAATTTTTTTTAATTTTAGAAAAGGCTATATATAGCCTTTTCTTTTGGAGCGTTACTGATACGCCAATAAAAAAAGACATGTGGCACTCGAGAACTGCCGCGGCAAAGCCATTGCATAGCATTTTGTTTTCAATAAAATGTATTAAATTAAAAAAAAAATAACTAACATAATTTTTTTTAATTTTAGAAAAGGCTATAGCCTTTTCTTTTGGAGCGTTACTGATACGCCAATAAAAAAAGACATGTGGCACTCGAGAACTGCCGCGGCAAAGCCATTGCATAGCATTTTGTTTTCAATAAAATGTATTAAATTAAAAAAAAAATAACTAACATAATTTTTTTTAATTTTAGAAAAGGCTATAGCCTTTTCTTTTGGAGCGTTACTGATACGCCAATAAAAAAAGACATGTGGCACTCGAGAACTGCCGCGGCAAAGCCATTGCATAGCATTTTGTTTTCAATAAAATGTATTAAATTAAAAAAAAAATAACTAACATAATTTTTTTAATTTTAGAAAAGGCTATAGCCTTTTCTTTTGGAGCGTTACTGATACGCCAATAAAAAAAGACATGTGGCACTCGAGAACTGCCGCGGCAAAGCCATTGCATAGCATTTTGTTTTCAATAAAATGTATTAAATTAAAAAAAAAATAACTAACATAATTTTTTTAATTTTAGAAAAGGCTATAGCCTTTTCTTTTGGAGCGTTACTGATACGCCAATAAAAAAAGACATGTGGCACTCGAGAACTGCCGCGGCAAAGCCATTGCATAGCATTTTGTTTTCAATAAAATGTATTAAATTAAAAAAAAAATAACTAACATAATTTTTTTTAATTTTAGAAAAGGCTATAGCCTTTTCTTTTGGAGCGTTACTGATACGCCAATAAAAAAAGACATGTGGCACTCGAGAACTGCCGCGGCAAAGCCATTGCATAGCATTTTGTTTTCAATAAAATGTATTAAATTAAAAAAAAAATAACTAACATAATTTTTTTAATTTTAGAAAAGGCTATAGCCTTTTCTTTTGGAGCGTTACTGATACGCCAATAAAAAAAGACATGTGGCACTCGAGAACTGCCGCGGCAAAGCCATTGCATAGCATTTTGTTTTCAATAAAATGTATTAAATTAAAAAAAAAATAACTAACATAATTTTTTTTAATTTTAGAAAAGGCTATAGCCTTTTCTTTTGGAGCGTTACTGATACGCCAATAAAAAAAGACATGTGGCACTCGAGAACTGCCGCGGCAAAGCCATTGCATAGCATTTTGTTTTCAATAAAATGTATTAAATTAAAAAAAAAATAACTAACATAATTTTTTTAATTTTAGAAAAGGCTATAGCCTTTTCTTTTGGAGCGTTACTGATACGCCAATAAAAAAAGACATGTGGCACTCGAGAACTGCCGCGGCAAAGCCATTGCATAGCATTTTGTTTTCAATAAAATGTATTAAATTAAAAAAAAAATAACTAACATAATTTTTTTTAATTTTAGAAAAGGCTATAGCCTTTTCTTTTGGAGCGTTACTGATACGCCAATAAAAAAAGACATGTGGCACTCGAGAACTGCCGCGGCAAAGCCATTGCATAGCATTTTGTTTTCAATAAAATGTATTAAATTAAAAAAAAAATAACTAACATAATTTTTTTAATTTTAGAAAAGGCTATAGCCTTTTCTTTTGGAGCGTTACTGATACGCCAATAAAAAAAGACATGTGGCACTCGAGAACTGCCGCGGCAAAGCCATTGCATAGCATTTTGTTTTCAATAAAATGTATTAAATTAAAAAAAAAATAACTAACATAATTTTTTTAATTTTAGAAAAGGCTATAGCCTTTTCTTTTGGAGCGTTACTGATACGCCAATAAAAAAAGACATGTGGCACTCGAGAACTGCCGCGGCAAAGCCATTGCATAGCATTTTGTTTTCAATAAAATGTATTAAATTAAAAAAAAAATAACTAACATAATTTTTTTAATTTTAGAAAAGGCTATAGCCTTTTCTTTTGGAGCGTTACTGATACGCCAATAAAAAAAGACATGTGGCACTCGAGAACTGCCGCGGCAAAGCCATTGCATAGCATTTTGTTTTCAATAAAATGTATTAAATTAAAAAAAAAATAACTAACATAATTTTTTTAATTTTAGAAAAGGCTATAGCCTTTTCTTTTGGAGCGTTACTGATACGCCAATAAAAAAAGACATGTGGCACTCGAGAACTGCCGCGGCAAAGCCATTGCATAGCATTTTGTTTTCAATAAAATGTATTAAATTAAAAAAAAAATAACTAACATAATTTTTTTAATTTTAGAAAAGGCTATAGCCTTTTCTTTTGGAGCGTTACTGATACGCCAATAAAAAAAGACATGTGGCACTCGAGAACTGCCGCGGCAAAGCCATTGCATAGCATTTTGTTTTCAATAAAATGTATTAAATTAAAAAAAAAATAACTAACATAATTTTTTTAATTTTAGAAAAGGCTATAGCCTTTTCTTTTGGAGCGTTACTGATACGCCAATAAAAAAAGACATGTGGCACTCGAGAACTGCCGCGGCAAAGCCATTGCATAGCATTTTGTTTTCAATAAAATGTATTAAATTAAAAAAAAAATAACTAACATAATTTTTTTAATTTTAGAAAAGGCTATAGCCTTTTCTTTTGGAGCGTTACTGATACGCCAATAAAAAAAGACATGTGGCACTCGAGAACTGCCGCGACAAAGCCATTGCATAGCATTTTGTTTTCAATAAAATGTATTAAATTAAAAAAAAAATAACTAACATAATTTTTTTAATTTTAGAAAAGGCTATAGCCTTTTCTTTTGGAGCGTTACTGATACGCCAATAAAAAAAGACATGTGGCACTCGAGAACTGCCGCGGCAAAGCCATTGCATAGCATTTTGTTTTCAATAAAATGTATTAAATTAAAAAAAAAATAACTAACATAATTTTTTTAATTTTAGAAAAGGCTATAGCCTTTTCTTTTGGAGCGTTACTGATACGCCAATAAAAAAAGACATGTGGCACTCGAGAACTGCCGCGGCAAAGCCATTGCATAGCATTTTGTTTTCAATAAAATGTATTAAATTAAAAAAAAAATAACTAACATAATTTTTTTAATTTTAGAAAAGGCTATAGCCTTTTCTTTTGGAGCGTTACTGATACGCCAATAAAAAAAGACATGTGGCACTCGAGAACTGCCGCGGCAAAGCCATTGCATAGCATTTTGTTTTCAATAAAATGTATTAATAAAGATTTTTCTTTTGGAGCGTTACTGATACGCCAATAAAAAAAGACATGTGGCACTCGAGAACTGCCGCGGCAAAGCCATTGCATAGCATTTTGTTTTCAATAAAATGTATTAAATTAAAAAAAAAATAACTAACATAATTTTTTTAATTTTAGAAAAGGCTATAGCCTTTTCTTTTGGAGCGTTACTGATACGCCAATAAAAAAAGACATGTGGCACTCGAGAACTGCCGCGGCAAAGCCATTGCATAGCATTTTGTTTTCAATAAAATGTATTAAATTAAAAAAAAAATAACTAACATAATTTTTTTTAATTTTAGAAAAGGCTATAGCCTTTTCTTTTGGAGCGTTACTGATACGCCAATAAAAAGACATGTGGCACTCGAGAACTGCCGCGGCAAAGCCATTGCATAGCATTTTGTTTTCAATAAAATGTATTAAATTAAAAAAAAAATAACTAACATAATTTTTTTTAATTTTAGAAAAGGCTATAGCCTTTTCTTTTGGAGCGTTACTGATACGCCAATAAAAAAAGACATGTGGCACTCGAGAACTGCCGCGGCAAAGCCATTGCATAGCATTTTGTTTTCAATAAAATGTATTAAATTAAAAAAAAAATAACTAACATAATTTTTTTAATTTTAGAAAAGGCTATAGCCTTTTCTTTTGGAGCGTTACTGATACGCCAATAAAAAAAGACATGTGGCACTCGAGAACTGCCGCGGCAAAGCCATTGCATAGCATTTTGTTTTCAATAAAATGTATTAAATTAAAAAAAAATAACTAACATAATTTTTTTAATTTTAGAAAAGGCTATAGCCTTTTCTTTTGGAGCGTTACTGATACGCCAATAAAAAAAGACATGTGGCACTCGAGAACTGCCGCGGCAAAGCCATTGCATAGCATTTTGTTTTCAATAAAATGTATTAAATTAAAAAAAAAATAACTAACATAATTTTTTTAATTTTAGAAAAGGCTATAGCCTTTTCTTTTGGAGCGTTACTGATACGCCAATAAAAAAAGACATGTGGCACTCGAGAACTGCCGCGACAAAGCCATTGCATAGCATTTTGTTTTCAATAAAATGTATTAAATTAAAAAAAAAATAACTAACATAATTTTTTTAATTTTAGAAAAGGCTATAGCCTTTTCTTTTGGAGCGTTACTGATACGCCAATAAAAAAAGACATGTGGCACTCGAGAACTGCCGCGGCAAAGCCATTGCATAGCATTTTGTTTTCAATAAAATGTATTAAATTAAAAAAAAAATAACTAACATAATTTTTTTAATTTTAGAAAAGGCTATAGCCTTTTCTTTTGGAGCGTTACTGATACGCCAATAAAAAAAGACATGTGGCACTCGAGAACTGCCGCGGCAAAGCCATTGCATAGCATTTTGTTTTCAATAAAATGTATTAAATTAAAAAAAAAATAACTAACATAATTTTTTTAATTTTAGAAAAGGCTATAGCCTTTTCTTTTGGAGCGTTACTGATACGCCAATAAAAAAAGACATGTGGCACTCGAGAACTGCCGCGGCAAAGCCATTGCATAGCATTTTGTTTTCAATAAAATGTATTAAATTAAAAAAAAAATAACTAACATAATTTTTTTTAATTTTAGAAAAGGCTATAGCCTTTTCTTTTGGAGCGTTACTGATACGCCAATAAAAAAAGACATGTGGCACTCGAGAACTGCCGCGGCAAAGCCATTGCATAGCATTTTGTTTTCAATAAAATGTATTAAATTAAAAAAAAAATAACTAACATAATTTTTTTAATTTTAGAAAAGGCTATAGCCTTTTCTTTTGGAGCGTTACTGATACGCCAATAAAAAAAGACATGTGGCACACGAGAACTGCCGCGGCAAAGCCATTGCATAGCATTTTGTTTTCAATAAAATGTATTAAATTAAAAAAAAAATAACTAACATAATTTTTTTTAATTTTAGAAAAGGCTATAGCCTTTTCTTTTGGAGCGTTACTGATACGCCAATAAAAAAAGACATGTGGCACTCGAGAACTGCCGCGGCAAAGCCATTGCATAGCATTTTGTTTTCAATAAAATGTATTAAATTAAAAAAAAAATAACTAACATAATTTTTTTAATTTTAGAAAAGGCTATAGCCTTTTCTTTTGGAGCGTTACTGATACGCCAATAAAAAAAGACATGTGGCACTCGAGAACTGCCGCGGCAAAGCCATTGCATAGCATTTTGTTTTCAATAAAATGTATTAAATTAAAAAAAAAATAACTAACATAATTTTTTTAATTTTAGAAAAGGCTATAGCCTTTTCTTTTGGAGCGTTACTGATACGCCAATAAAAAAAGACATGTGGCACTCGAGAACTGCCGCGGCAAAGCCATTGCATAGCATTTTGTTTTCAATAAAATGTATTAAATTAAAAAAAAAAATAACTAACATAATTTTTTTAAATTTTAGAAAAGGCTATAGCCTTTTCTTTTGGAGCGTTACTGATACGCCAATAAAAAAAGACATGTGGCACTCGAGAACTGCCGCGGCCGCGGCAAAGCCATTGCATAGCATTTTGTTTTCAATAAAATGTATTAAATAAAAAAAAAAATAACTAACATAATTTTTTTTAATTTTAGAAAAGGCCTTTTCTTTTGGAGCGTTACTGATACGCCAATAAAAAAAGACATGTGGCACACGAGAACTGCCGCGGCAAAGCCATTGCATAGCATTTTGTTTTCAATAAAATGTATTAAATTAAAAAAAAAAATAACTAACATAATTTTTTTTAATTAATAGAAAAGGCTATAGCCTTTTCTTTTGGAGCGTTACTGATACGCCAATAAAAAAAGACATGTGGCACTCGAGAACTGCCGCGGCAAAGCCATTGCATAGCATTTTGTTTTCAATAAAATGTATTAAATTAAAAAAAAAATAACTAACATAATTTTTTTTAATTTTAGAAAAGGCTATAGCCTTTTCTTTTGGAGCGTTACTGATACGCCAATAAAAAAAGACATGTGGCACTCGAGAACTGCCGCGGCAAAGCCATTGCATAGCATTTTGTTTTCAATAAAATGTATTAAATTAAAAAAAAAATAACTAACATAATTTTTTTTTAATTTTAGAAAAGGCTATAGCCTTTTCTTTTGGAGCGTTACTGATACGCCAATAAAAAAAGACAAGTGGCACTCGAGAACTCCCGCGGCAAAGCCATTGCATAGCATTTTGTTTTCAATAAAATGTATTAAATTAAAAAAAAATAACTAACATAATTTTTTTTAATTTTAGAAAAGGCTATAGCCTTTTCTTTTGGAGCGTTACTGATACGCCAATAAAAAAAGACATGTGGCACTCGAGAACTGCCGCGGCAAAGCCATTGCATAGCATTTTGTTTTCAATAAAATGTATTAAATTAAAAAAAAATAACTAACATAATTTTTTTTAATTTTAGAAAAGGCTATTATAGCCTTTTCTTTTGGAGCGTTACTGATACGCCAATAAAAAAAGACATGTGGCACTCGAGAACTGCCGCGGCAAAGCCATTGCATAGCATTTTGTTTTCAATAAAATGTATTAAATTAAAAAAAAATAACTAACATAATTTTTTTTAATTTTAGAAAAGGCTATATATAGCCTTTTCTTTTGGAGCGTTACTGATACGCCAATAAAAAAAAGACATGTGGCACTCGAGAACTGCCGCGGCAAAGCCATTGCATAGCATTTTGTTTTCAATAAAATGTATTAAATTTAAAAAAAAATAACTAACATAATTTTTTTTAATTTTAGAAAAGGCTATAGCCTTTTATTTTGGAGCGTTACTGATACGCCAATAAAAAAAGACATGTGGCACTCGAGAACTGCCGCGGCAAAGCCATTGCATAGCATTTTGTTTTCAATAAAATGTATTAAATTAAAAAAAAAATAACTAACATAATTTTTTTTTAATTTTAGAAAAGGCTATAGCCTTTTCTTTTGGAGCGTTACTGATACGCCAATAAAAAAAGACATGTGGCACTCGAGAACTGCCGCGGCAAAGCCATTGCATAGCATTTTGTTTTCAATAAAATGTATTAAATTAAAAAAAAAATAACTAACATAATTTTTTTTAATTTTAGAAAAGGCTATAGCCTTTTCTTTTGGAGCGTTACTGATACGCCAATAAAAAAAGACATGTGGCACTCGAGAACTGCCGCGGCAAAGCCATTGCATAGCATTTTGTTTTCAATAAAATGTATTAAATTAAAAAAAAAATAACTAACATAATTTTTTTTAATTTTAGAAAAGGCTATAGCCTTTTCTTTTGGAGCGTTACTGATACGCCAATAAAAAAAGACATGTGGCACTCGAGAACTGCCGCGGCAAAGCCATTGCATAGCATTTTGTTTTCAATAAAATGTATTAAATTAAAAAAAAAATAACTAACATAATTTTTTTTAATTTTAGAAAAGGCTATAGCCTTTTCTTTTGGAGCGTTACTGATACGCCAATAAAAAAAGACATGTGGCACTCGAGAACTGCCGCGGCAAAGCCATTGCATAGCATTTTGTTTTCAATAAAATGTATTAAATTAAAAAAAAATAACTAACATAATTTTTTTTAATTTTAGAAAAGGCCTTTTCTTTTGGAGCGTTACTGATACGCCAATAAAAAAAGACATGTGGCACACGAGAACTGCCGCGGCAAAGCCATTGCATAGCATTTTGTTTTCAATAAAATGTATTAAATTAAAAAAAAAAATAACTAACATAATTTTTTTTAATTAATAGAAAAGGCTATAGCCTTTTCTTTCGGAGCGTTACTGATACGCCAATAAAAAAAGACATGTGGCACTCGAGAACTGCCGCGGCAAAGCCATTGCATAGCATTTTGTTTTCAATAAAATGTATTAAATTAAAAAAAAAAATAACTAACATAATTTTTTTTTAATTTTAGAAAAGGCTATATATAGCCTTTTCTTTTGGAGCGTTACTGATACGCCAATAAAAAAAGACATGTGGCACTCGAGAACTGCCGCGGCAAAGCCATTGCATAGCATTTTGTTTTCAATAAAATGTATTAAATTAAAAAAAAAATAACTAACATAATTTTTTTTAATTTTAGAAAAGGCTATATAGCCTTTTCTTTTGGAGCGTTACTGATACGCCAATAAAAAAAGACATGTGGCACTCGAGAACTGCCGCGGCAAAGCCATTGCATAGCATTTTGTTTTCAATAAAATGTATTAAATTAAAAAAAAAAAAACTAACATAATTTTTTTTAATTTTAGAAAAGGCTATAGCCTTTTCTTTTGGAGCGTTACTGATACGCCAATAAAAAAAGACATGTGGCACTCGAGAACTGCCGCGGCAAAGCCATTGCATAGCATTTTGTTTTCAATAAAATGTATTAAATTAAAAAAAAAATAACTAA
The DNA here is from genome assembly GCA_956483585.1 of Gymnocheta viridis. Lineage (NCBI taxonomy): Eukaryota > Metazoa > Arthropoda > Insecta > Diptera > Tachinidae > Gymnocheta > Gymnocheta viridis. The sequence continues at coordinate 15,493 of CATQFJ010000148.1, forward strand.
CATAATTTTTTTTAATTTTAGAAAAGGCTATAAGCCTTTTCTTTTGGAGCGTTACTGATACGCCAATAAAAAAAGACATGTGGCACTCGAGAACTGCCGCGGCAAAGCCATTGCATAGCATTTTGTTTTCAATAAAATGTATTAAATTAAAAAAAAATAACTAACATAATTTTTTTTAATTTTAGAAAAGGCTATTATAGCCTTTTCTTTTGGAGCGTTACTGATACGGCAATAAAAAAAGACATGTGGCACTTGAGAACTGCCGCGGCAAAGCCATTGCATAGCATTTTGTTTTCAATAAAATGTATTAAATTAAAAAAAAAATAACTAACATAATTATTTTTAATTTTAGAAAAGGCTATAGCCTTTTCTTTTGGAGCGTTACTGATACGCCAATAAAAAAAGACATGTGGCACTCGAGAACTGCCGCGGCAAAGCCATTGCATAGCATTTTGTTTTCAATAAAATGTATTAAATTAAAAAAAAAAATAACTAACATAATTTTTTTTAATTTTAGAAAAGGCTATAGCCTTTTCTTTTGGAGCGTTACTGATACGCCAATAAAAAAAGACATGTGGCACTCGAGAACTGCCGCGGCAAAGCCATTGCATAGCATTTTGTTTTCAATAAAATGTATTAAATTAAAAAAAAAAAATAACTAACATAATTTTTTTTAATTTTAGAAAAGGCTATAGCCTTTTCTTTTGGAGCGTTACTGATACGCCAATAAAAAAAGACATGTGGCACTCGAGAACTGCCGCGGCAAAGCCATTGCATAGCATTTTGTTTTCAATAAAATGTATTAAATTAAAAAAAAAAATAACTAACATAATTTTTTTTAATTTTAGAAAAGGCTATATATAGCCTTTTCTTTTGGAGCGTTACTGATACGCCAATAAAAAAAGACATGTGGCACTCGAGAACTGCCGCGGCAAAGCCATTGCATAGCATTTTGTTTTCAATAAAATGTATTAAATTAAAAAAAAAAATAACTAACATAATTTTTTTTAATTTTAGAAAAGGCTATATATAGCCTTTTCTTTTGGAGCGTTACTGATACGCCAATAAAAAAAGACATGTGGCACTCGAGAACTGCCGCGGCAAAGCCATTGCATAGCATTTTGTTTTCAATAAAATGTATTAAATTAAAAAAAAAAATAACTAACACAATTTTTTTTAATTTTAGAAAAGGCTATAGCCTTTTCTTTTGGAGCGTTACTGATACGCCATTAAAAAAAGACATGTGGCACTCGAGAACTGCCGCGGCAAAGCCATTGCATAGCATTTTGTTTTCAATAAAATGTATTAAATTAAAAAAAAATAACTAACATAATTTTTTTTAATTTTAGAAAAGGCTATATATAGCCTTTTCTTTTGGAGCGTTACTGATACGCCAATAAAAAAAGACATGTGATGTGGCACTCGAGAACTGCCGCGACAAAGCCATTGCATAGCATTTTGTTTTCAATAAAATGTATTAAATTAAAAAAAAATAACTAACATAATTTTTTTTAATTTTAGAAAAGGCTATAGCCTTTTCTTTTGGAGCGTTACTGATACGCCAATAAAAAAAGACATGTGGCACTCGAGAACTGCCGCGGCAAAGCCATTGCATAGCATTTTGTTTTCAATAAAATGTATTAAATTAAAAAAAAATAACTAACATAATTTTTTTTAATTTTAGAAAAGGCTATAGCCTTTTCTTTTGGAGCGTTACTGATACGCCAATAAAAAAAGACATGTGGCACTCGAGAACTGCCGCGGCAAAGCCATTGCATAGCATTTTGTTTTCAATAAAATGTATTAAATTAAAAAAAAAATAACTAACATAATTTTTTTTAATTTTAGAAAAGGCTATAGCCTTTTCTTTTGGAGCGTTACTGATACGCCAATAAAAAAAGACATGTGGCACTCGAGAACTGCCGCGGCAAAGCCATTGCATAGCATTTTGTTTTCAATAAAATGTATTAAATTAAAAAAAAAATAACTAACATAATTTTTTTTAATTTTAGAAAAGGCTATAGCCTTTTCTTTTGGAGCGTTACTGATACGCCAATAAAAAAAGACATGTGGCACTCGAGAACTGCCGCGGCAAAGCCATTGCATAGCATTTTGTTTTCAATAAAATGTATTAAATTAAAAAAAAAAATAACTAACATAATTTTTTTTAATTTTAGAAAAGGCTATAGCCTTTTCTTTTGGAGCGTTACTGATACGCCAATAAAAAAAGACATGTGGCACTCGAGAACTGCCGCGGCAAAGCCATTGCATAGCATTTTGTTTTCAATAAAATGTATTAAATTAAAAAAAAAATAACTAACATAATTTTTTTTAATTTTAGAAAAGGCCTTTTCTTTTGGAGCGTTACTGATACGCCAATAAAAAAAGACATGTGGCACACGAGAACTGCCGCGGCAAAGCCATTGCATAGCATTTTGTTTTCAATAAAATGTATTAAATTAAAAAAAAAAAATAACTAACATAATTTTTTTTAATTAATAGAAAAGGCTATAGCCTTTTCTTTTGGAGCGTTACTGATACGCCAATAAAAAAAGACATGTGGCACTCGAGAACTGCCGCGGCAAAGCCATTGCATAGCATTTTGTTTTCAATAAAATGTATTAAATTAAAAAAAAAATAACTAACATAATTTTTTTTAATTTTAGAAAAGGCTATAGCCTTTTCTTTTGGAGCGTTACTGATACGCCAATAAAAAAAGACATGTGGCACTCGAGAACTGCCGCGGCAAAGCCATTGCATAGCATTTTGTTTTCAATAAAATGTATTAAATTAAAAAAAAAATAACTAACATAATTTTTTTTAATTTTAGAAAAGGCTATAAGCCTTTTCTTTTGGAGCGTTACTGATACGCCAATAAAAAAAGACATGTGGCACTCGAGAACTGCCGCGGCAAAGCCATTGCATAGCATTTTGTTTTCAATAAAATGTATTAAATTAAAAAAAAAAATAACTAACATAATTTTTTTTAATTTTAGAAAAGGCTATAGCCTTTTCTTTTGGAGCGTTACTGATACGCCAATAAAAAAAGACATGTGGCACTCGAGAACTGCCGCGGCAAAGCCATTGCATAGCATTTTGTTTTCAATAAAATGTATTAAATAAAAAAAAAAATAACTAACATAATTTTTTTTAATTTTAGAAAAGGCCTTTTCTTTTGGAGCGTTACTGATACGCCAATAAAAAAAGACATGTGGCACACGAGAACTGCCGCGGCAAAGCCATTGCATAGCATTTTGTTTTCAATAAAATGTATTAAATTAAAAAAAAAAATAACTAACATAATTTTTTTTAATTAATAGAAAAGGCTATAGCCTTTTCTTTTGGAGCGTTACTGATACGCCAATAAAAAAAGACATGTGGCACTCGAGAACTGCCGCGGCAAAGCCATTGCATAGCATTTTGTTTTCAATAAAATGTATTAAATTAAAAAAAAAATAACTAACATAATTTTTTTTAATTTTAGAAAAGGCTATAGCCTTTTCTTTTGGAGCGTTACTGATACGCCAATAAAAAAAGACATGTGGCACTCGAGAACTGCCGCGGCAAAGCCATTGCATAGCATTTTGTTTTCAATAAAATGTATTAAATTAAAAAAAAAATAACTAACATAATTTTTTTTTAATTTTAGAAAAGGCTATAGCCTTTTCTTTTGGAGCGTTACTGATACGCCAATAAAAAAAGACAAGTGGCACTCGAGAACTCCCGCGGCAAAGCCATTGCATAGCATTTTGTTTTCAATAAAATGTATTAAATTAAAAAAAAATAACTAACATAATTTTTTTTAATTTTAGAAAAGGCTATAGCCTTTTCTTTTGGAGCGTTACTGATACGCCAATAAAAAAAGACATGTGGCACTCGAGAACTGCCGCGGCAAAGCCATTGCATAGCATTTTGTTTTCAATAAAATGTATTAAATTAAAAAAAAATAACTAACATAATTTTTTTTAATTTTAGAAAAGGCTATTATAGCCTTTTCTTTTGGAGCGTTACTGATACGCCAATAAAAAAAGACATGTGGCACTCGAGAACTGCCGCGGCAAAGCCATTGCATAGCATTTTGTTTTCAATAAAATGTATTAAATTAAAAAAAAATAACTAACATAATTTTTTTTAATTTTAGAAAAGGCTATATATAGCCTTTTCTTTTGGAGCGTTACTGATACGCCAATAAAAAAAAGACATGTGGCACTCGAGAACTGCCGCGGCAAAGCCATTGCATAGCATTTTGTTTTCAATAAAATGTATTAAATTTAAAAAAAAATAACTAACATAATTTTTTTTAATTTTAGAAAAGGCTATAGCTTTTTATTTTGGAGCGTTACTGATACGCCAATAAAAAAAGACATGTGGCACTCGAGAACTGCCGCGGCAAAGCCATTGCATAGCATTTTGTTTTCAATAAAATGTATTAAATTAAAAAAAAAATAACTAACATAATTTTTTTTTAATTTTAGAAAAGGCTATAGCCTTTTCTTTTGGAGCGTTACTGATACGCCAATAAAAAAAGACATGTGGCACTCGAGAACTGCCGCGGCAAAGCCATTGCATAGCATTTTGTTTTCAATAAAATGTATTAAATTAAAAAAAAAATAACTAACATAATTTTTTTTAATTTTAGAAAAGGCTATAGCCTTTTCTTTTGGAGCGTTACTGATACGCCAATAAAAAAAGACATGTGGCACTCGAGAACTGCCGCGGCAAAGCCATTGCATAGCATTTTGTTTTCAATAAAATGTATTAAATTAAAAAAAAAATAACTAACATAATTTTTTTTAATTTTAGAAAAGGCTATAGCCTTTTCTTTTGGAGCGTTACTGATACGCCAATAAAAAAAGACATGTGGCACTCGAGAACTGCCGCGGCAAAGCCATTGCATAGCATTTTGTTTTCAATAAAATGTATTAAATTAAAAAAAAAATAACTAACATAATTTTTTTTAATTTTAGAAAAGGCTATAGCCTTTTCTTTTGGAGCGTTACTGATACGCCAATAAAAAAAGACATGTGGCACTCGAGAACTGCCGCGGCAAAGCCATTGCATAGCATTTTGTTTTCAATAAAATGTATTAAATTAAAAAAAAATAACTAACATAATTTTTTTTAATTTTAGAAAAGGCCTTTTCTTTTGGAGCGTTACTGATACGCCAATAAAAAAAGACATGTGGCACACGAGAACTGCCGCGGCAAAGCCATTGCATAGCATTTTGTTTTCAATAAAATGTATTAAATTAAAAAAAAAAATAACTAACATAATTTTTTTTAATTAATAGAAAAGGCTATAGCCTTTTCTTTCGGAGCGTTACTGATACGCCAATAAAAAAAGACATGTGGCACTCGAGAACTGCCGCGGCAAAGCCATTGCATAGCATTTTGTTTTCAATAAAATGTATTAAATTAAAAAAAAAAATAACTAACATAATTTTTTTTTAATTTTAGAAAAGGCTATATATAGCCTTTTCTTTTGGAGCGTTACTGATACGCCAATAAAAAAAGACATGTGGCACTCGAGAACTGCCGCGGCAAAGCCATTGCATAGCATTTTGTTTTCAATAAAATGTATTAAATTAAAAAAAAAATAACTAACATAATTTTTTTTAATTTTAGAAAAGGCTATATAGCCTTTTCTTTTGGAGCGTTACTGATACGCCAATAAAAAAAGACATGTGGCACTCGAGAACTGCCGCGGCAAAGCCATTGCATAGCATTTTGTTTTCAATAAAATGTATTAAATTAAAAAAAAAAAAACTAACATAATTTTTTTTAATTTTAGAAAAGGCTATAGCCTTTTCTTTTGGAGCGTTACTGATACGCCAATAAAAAAAGACATGTGGCACTCGAGAACTGCCGCGGCAAAGCCATTGCATAGCATTTTGTTTTCAATAAAATGTATTAAATTAAAAAAAAAATAACTAACATAATTTTTTTTAATTTTAGAAAAGGCTATAAGCCTTTTCTTTTGGAGCGTTACTGATACGCCAATAAAAAAAGACATGTGGCACTCGAGAACTGCCGCGGCAAAGCCATTGCATAGCATTTTGTTTTCAATAAAATGTATTAAATTAAAAAAAAATAACTAACATAATTTTTTTTAATTTTAGAAAAGGCTATTATAGCCTTTTCTTTTGGAGCGTTACTGATACGGCAATAAAAAAAGACATGTGGCACTTGAGAACTGCCGCGGCAAAGCCATTGCATAGCATTTTGTTTTCAATAAAATGTATTAAATTAAAAAAAAAATAACTAACATAATTATTTTTAATTTTAGAAAAGGCTATAGCCTTTTCTTTTGGAGCGTTACTGATACGCCAATAAAAAAAGACATGTGGCACTCGAGAACTGCCGCGGCAAAGCCATTGCATAGCATTTTGTTTTCAATAAAATGTATTAAATTAAAAAAAAAAATAACTAACATAATTTTTTTTAATTTTAGAAAAGGCTATAGCCTTTTCTTTTGGAGCGTTACTGATACGCCAATAAAAAAAGACATGTGGCACTCGAGAACTGCCGCGGCAAAGCCATTGCATAGCATTTTGTTTTCAATAAAATGTATTAAATTAAAAAAAAAAAATAACTAACATAATTTTTTTTAATTTTAGAAAAGGCTATAGCCTTTTCTTTTGGAGCGTTACTGATACGCCAATAAAAAAAGACATGTGGCACTCGAGAACTGCCGCGGCAAAGCCATTGCATAGCATTTTGTTTTCAATAAAATGTATTAAATTAAAAAAAAAAATAACTAACATAATTTTTTTTAATTTTAGAAAAGGCTATATATAGCCTTTTCTTTTGGAGCGTTACTGATACGCCAATAAAAAAAGACATGTGGCACTCGAGAACTGCCGCGGCAAAGCCATTGCATAGCATTTTGTTTTCAATAAAATGTATTAAATTAAAAAAAAAAATAACTAACATAATTTTTTTTAATTTTAGAAAAGGCTATATATAGCCTTTTCTTTTGGAGCGTTACTGATACGCCAATAAAAAAAGACATGTGGCACTCGAGAACTGCCGCGGCAAAGCCATTGCATAGCATTTTGTTTTCAATAAAATGTATTAAATTAAAAAAAAAAATAACTAACACAATTTTTTTTAATTTTAGAAAAGGCTATAGCCTTTTCTTTTGGAGCGTTACTGATACGCCATTAAAAAAAGACATGTGGCACTCGAGAACTGCCGCGGCAAAGCCATTGCATAGCATTTTGTTTTCAATAAAATGTATTAAATTAAAAAAAAATAACTAACATAATTTTTTTTAATTTTAGAAAAGGCTATATATAGCCTTTTCTTTTGGAGCGTTACTGATACGCCAATAAAAAAAGACATGTGATGTGGCACTCGAGAACTGCCGCGACAAAGCCATTGCATAGCATTTTGTTTTCAATAAAATGTATTAAATTAAAAAAAAATAACTAACATAATTTTTTTTAATTTTAGAAAAGGCTATAGCCTTTTCTTTTGGAGCGTTACTGATACGCCAATAAAAAAAGACATGTGGCACTCGAGAACTGCCGCGGCAAAGCCATTGCATAGCATTTTGTTTTCAATAAAATGTATTAAATTAAAAAAAAATAACTAACATAATTTTTTTTAATTTTAGAAAAGGCTATATATAGCCTTTTCTTTTGGAGCGTTACTGATACGCCATTAAAAAAAGACATGTGGCACTCGAGAACTGCCGCGGCAAAGCCATTGCATAGCATTTTGTTTTCAATAAAATGTATTAAATTAAAAAAAAATAACTAACATAATTTTTTTTAATTTTAGAAAAGGCTATAGCCTTTTCTTTTGGAGCGTTACTGATACGCCAATAAAAAAAGACATGTGGCACTCGAGAACTGCCGCGGCAAAGCCATTGCATAGCATTTTGTTTTCAATAAAATGTATTAAATTAAAAAAAAATAACTAACATAATTTTTTTTAATTTTAGAAAAGGCTATATATAGCCTTTTCTTTTGGAGCGTTACTGATACGCCAATAAAAAAAGACATGTGATGTGGCACTCGAGAACTGCCGCGACAAAGCCATTGCATAGCATTTTGTTTTCAATAAAATGTATTAAATTAAAAAAAAATAACTAACATAATTTTTTTTAATTTTAGAAAAGGCTATAGCCTTTTCTTTTGGAGCGTTACTGATACGCCAATAAAAAGAGACATGTGGCACTCGAGAACTGCCGCGGCAAAGCCATTGCATAGCATTTTGTTTTCAATAAAATGTATTAAATTAAAAAAAAAATAACTAACATAATTTTTTTTAATTTTAGAAAAGGCTATAGCCTTTTCTTTTGGAGCGTTACTGATACGGCAATAAAAAAAGACATGTGGCACTCGAGAACTGCCGCGGCAAAGCCATTGCATAGCATTTTGTTTTCAATAAAATGTATTAAATTAAAAAAAAAATAACTAACATAATTTTTTTTAATTTTAGAAAAGGCTATAGCCTTTTCTTTTGGAGCGTTACTGATACGCCAATAAAAAAAGACATGTGGCACTCGAGAACTGCCGCGGCAAAGCCATTGCATAGCATTTTGTTTTCAATAAAATGTATTAAATTAAAAAAAAATAACTAACATAATTTTTTTTAATTTTAGAAAAGGCTATATATAGCCTTTTCTTTTGGAGCGTTACTGATACGCCAATAAAAAAAGACATGTGGCACTCGAGAACTGCCGCGGCAAAGCCATTGCAAAGCATTTTGTTTTCAATAAAATGTATTAAATTAAAAAAAATAACTAATATAATTTTTTTTAATTTTAGAAAAGGCTATAGCCTTTTCTTTTGGAGCGTTACTGATACGCCAATAAAAAAAGACATGTGGCACTCGAGAACTGCCGCGGCAAAGCCATTGCAAAGCATTTTGTTTTCAATAAAATGTATTAAATTAAAAAAAAAATAACTAACATAATTTTTTTTAATTTTAGAAAAGGCCTTTTCTTTTGGAGCGTTACTGATACGCCAATAAAAAAAGACATGTGGCACTCGAGAACTGCCGCGGCAAAGCCATTGCATAGCATTTTGTTTTCAATAAAATGTATTAAATTAAAAAAAAAATAACTAACATAATTTTTTTTAATTTTAGAAAAGGCTATAAGCCTTTTCTTTTGGAGCGTTATATAGCCTTTTCTTTTGGAGCGTTACTGATACGCCAATAAAAAAAGACATGTGGCACTCGAGAACTGCCGCGGCAAAGCCATTGCATAGCATTTTGTTTTCAATAAAATGTATTAAATTAAAAAAAAAATAACTAACATAATTTTTTTTAATTTTAGAAAAGGCTATAGCCTTTTCTTTTGGAGCGTTACTGATACGCCAATAAAAAAAGACATGTGGCACTCGAGAACTGCCGCGGCAAAGCCATTGCAAAGCATTTTGTTTTCAATAAAATGTATTAAATTAAAAAAAAAATAACTAACATAATTTTTTTTAATTTTAGAAAAGGCTATAGCCTTTTCTTTTGGAGCGTTACTGATACGCCAATAAAAAAAGACATGTGGCACTCGAGAACTGCCGCGGCAAAGCCATTGCATAGCATTTTGTTTTCAATAAAATGTATTAAATTAAAAAAAAATAACTAACATAATTTTTTTTAATTTTAGAAAAGGCTATAGCCTTTTCTTTTGGAGCGTTACTGATACGCCAATAAAAAAAGACATGTGGCACTCGAGAACTGCCGCGGCAAAGCCATTGCATAGCATTTTGTTTTCAATAAAATGTATTAAATTAAAAAAAAAATAACTAACATAATTTTTTTTAATTTTAGAAAAGGCTATAGCCTTTTCTTTTGGAGCGTTACTGATACGCCAATAAAAAAAGACATGTGGCACTCGAGAACTGCCGCGGCAAAGCCATTGCAAAGCATTTTGTTTTCAATAAAATGTATTAAATTAAAAAAAAATAACTAACATAATTTTTTTTAATTTTAGAAAAGGCTATATATAGCCTTTTCTTTTGGAGCGTTACTGATACGCCAATAAAAAAAGACATGTGGCACTCGAGAACTGCCGCGGCAAAGCCATTGCAAAGCATTTTGTTTTCAATAAAATGTATTAAATTAAAAAAAAAATAACTAACATAATTTTTTTTAATTTTAGAAAAGGCTATAGCCTTTTCTTTTGGAGCGTTACTGATACGCCAATAAAAAAAGACATGTGGCACTCGAGAACTGCCGCGGCAAAGCCATTGCATAGCATTTTGTTTTCAATAAAATGTATTAGGTTAGGTTAGGTTACGTTGAGAGGAGGGGACATCAATTATGCCCCAAGTCCGTAGACATACACTTAAGCCAGTAGGTCGGCCCGTTGTGCGCTCCCGTAAATAGAAAATAACAACCCCAAAAACAAAAGAAATCATAGGAACTCAGTTTCGCGAACGAAGTTCCTCAGTGTCCTCCAGTCAATCCCCCTAAGATGGGTTATATCTGGTACAGTATCATCACCAAAGTAACGGGATCTTGTTTCGGCGAAAGCAGGACACTGACATAGGAAGTGTTCCATCGTCTCGATGTCCTCCATGCACGCCCTACATTCGTTATCCTCTGCTAAGCCCATACGGTGCAGATGTGCACGCAGGTTGGAGTGTCCCGTTAAGACCCTCATCAACCTACTAATCTCCGATTTGTTCATCCTTAGCAACGTCTTCGTCTTATCCTCATCAGGTTCACCCCACAGGATTCTAGCCATTCTACCTGCTGCTTCATTATTCCACAGAGATACATGGGCGATTCTAGCCCATTCTTTCAACTCAGCTTTCGTCGCACCAAAAGGTTTCGCGTTGGCCAAGTTCACTATGGCGCCATCCCTGGCTCTAATTGTCAGACTATTTGCGCGTTCATTACCGATTACCCCCTGATGGGCCGGGACCCAAAAGATTCGCAATCTGCCATACGTTGAGTAATTGTTAATTACTCTCTTGCAATCTAAAACCGTCCTGGATTTCACCGTTTCGGAATTTATCGCCCTAATCGCCGTTTGGCTATCTGTGAAAATGTTGACGCTCACTGGTCTCGAGTTGCCAGCAAGCCATTTCACACATTCTGTGATCGCCCGGATTTCCGCCTGGTGCACCGTATTATGGTCAGGCAAGCGGAAGTAGAGTTCGGTCTCCGGATCGTCAATAAAGACACCCAGCCCCGCTCTACTCCCTAGTTTCGATCCGTCCGTGTAGCAACTAGTCCCCACAGGCATTCGCACTAGAGTTCCGTTCAACCATGATTGTCTATCAGGTATCATCACCTCACATTCAGCTAGAACCTTTTCCGTAGGTATACGATCAGATAATTCTGCACTGCTCGTATATCCGTCAAGAGCCTCTATTATTTTTCGGTGACCTGTGCCATGACCTTGGTCATCCCATTCACCCATTACTTGCAGACGTCTTGCCGCGACAGCTGCTTCATATTTTATGTGGACGTCTATAGGTCGAACGTTTAATATAGTCTCCAACGCCCTTGTCGGCGTGGTCCTAAATGCACCGCTCACGCCTAAACAACACGTCCGTTGAACCTTCTGTAAGATCCTCACATAAGAGCCCTTCTCCATCGTCGTCCACCAAACTACCGAGCCGTATGTCAGGATTGGCCGGATCACACTCTCGTATAGCCAGTGTGTCATTCTCGGATTAAGACCCCATTTTGAGCCTATGGCTCTTCTGCACAGCGACCAGCATCTGTGGGCTTTGTTAGCCCTTTCTTCCAGGTGATGCTTCCATTTTAGTTTCCGATCCAGGATTACACCAAGGTATTTAATCCTATCAGATATTGCTATCGTTTTATTCTGGAAACGAGGCGCATCTAAATGTGCGACCTTCGTTTTCCTTGTAAATAAGCAGATCTCCGTTTTGTCCGGGTTCACGTTCAGTCCTCTCGGCTGAGCCCAGTTATATGCCATATGGAGCACCTCTTCGGCCCTCCTACACAGCTGGTTCGGACTCCTACCCCTCAGAAGTATTATAACGTCGTCTGCATAACAGACGGGTGTCACCCCTTCATCAGTTAGGGTCCTCAGGAGACTGTGAATCGTGGTAACCCATAGTAAGGGCGATAAAATACCGCCCTGTGGTGTTCCACGTTGTACCCTGTCCCTGATACTCACGTTATGTGACGTGCAATTTATCCATCTATTCCTTAGCATTCCATCGATCCAGTTCATCTGCATTCGGTCAACCTGGAACTGATCTAAGGATTGGATAATTGTCCTTGTACTCACATTATTAAAGGCGCCCTCTATGTCAATACTGACAGTGAGCGTATATAATTTATCCTCAAAGGATTTCTCGATGTAGCGTACCACCTCGTGCAATGCAGTCTCCACTGATCTGCCCTTGATGTAGGCGTGTTGTTTGAACCTTAGTCTGTCTTCCGGTATCCTGCTCTTGATCATGTTATCCACAAGACGTTCCATGGTCTTAAGCAAAAAGGAAGTCAGACTAATAGGTCGATAAGCCTTAGGATTAGCATAGCTTGCCTTGCCCGGTTTAGGTATAAAAACCACCCTTGCCTCCTGCCAACTCCTTGGAGTGTAAGCCAATTTTAGGCAAGCATTGAAGATCCCAGTCAGATGAGTTGAAACCAGGTCCACCTCATTCTGTAGGAGCGCCGGAAATATGCCATCCGGTCCTGCTGCCTTAAACGGTGAGAAACTTTTTATCGCCTCTCTAACCATTTCATCCGTAAAGATAGGCGCATGATGCATCACCGTCCCACCTGTATCTCGCCCCCTTTCGGGTTCCGCCATTCCAGTAGGAAAGTGAGTTCTCATCAAGAGCCTTATGGTTTCCTCCATTGTTTCCATCCTCCTACCCGTATCGTCCACCAGTGATTCGGTCTGGATATGAGTTTTCGACAGAAACTTCTTTAGCTTCGATACGTCGTTAACGCTATCAACCTGTTCGCAGAAAAGCCTCCAGGAATTGCGTTTTGCCGTCCTTATTATTCCTTTGTATTCTCTGAGCTTTCTCCGATATTCGTCCCAGTATACTGCCAATTTTTTACGCCTTGCTCTGTTAAAAAGTCTCTGGACATCCCTCCCAATATTTCGGATATCCCCCGTCATCCAGGGTTTTTCTTGGGCGGACCTCCTTATTCGAAGTGGACAACTGTCCTCGAATGACCTAACTATTGCCTGCGTAATATGCTTCACATTATTATCAATGTCCCTTTCACTAGTGCAGCTATATATGGGCTGCCCTAGTCGATTCCTAAGTAAATTTCCGAATGACGACCAATCAGTCCTAGTCTTATTTCGAAAACTTATCGGATTCGGCGGTGGCCGTGTTATTCTAAACATTATATATCTGTGATCCGAGAAAGAGTGTTCATCAAGAACCCCCCATTCCTGAACCTGATCGATAATATTATCCGAACATATTGTTATATCTAATACCTCCTCCCTAATTCTATTAACAAAGGTGGGTTTATCACCAATGTTAAGTGTAACAAGGTCGTTAGTATTCATAAACTCTACTAGGGCCTGGCCCCTACGGTTACAGTTAGTACTACCCCATGCAATGTGATGAGAATTAGCATCACAACCTACAAGTACTCCCTTACCTTTTTGTCTGGCCTCCTTCACCAAGTGTTGCAATTCCGACGTGGGTGGTAGCGTCGGCGAATCGAATGGCAAATACACTGAAGCCAGGTACATGCTTCCATCGCCTTGCCTCAGCACAGTTGCGTCCGATGATGACAACTCTGGGGAAAAGAGAAAACATAAGTTTTTATGGCATAAAATACAAGTCCTCGGACGAGTCCCAGTATTTGCATAAAAGAGTTGGTAATTTATATGATTTAATCCAATAACCCTGTTGTTAAAGGTCCAGGGTTCTTGGATCAAAGCAATGTGGATTTTACCTTTATTAATTTTGACCATCAGGGCGTTGGTTGCCGTTCCGCTCCGATGGAGGTTTATCTGGATGACCTCAATCATGGCCCTCCAGTAACCGGTCTTCTTGGGAGTTGGAGATAGTGTTGGTCTTCCCCTCCTTACTATTTGGCGTTGATTTTCTGCCATCGTCGGATTCACCTTTGACCCCGTCCGTATGTTTCTCAGCCATGCCGATCGGAGTCTTACCAATTTTGAAAAAGACAGCTTTGGACACAAAGAAAGCCATACCCTTCGTCTTGGCTAAACTGGCTAGGGAATCCTGGTCTATGCCCACAACTAGAAGAGTACCCTCTGGGTCCTCTTCCCTGTGAAACACCTCCCATTTTTCCACAGCCAGCCCAGAATTTTGGTTGCCAACTACGTTGAGTATGCGCTCCGATGTGAACTTACTGCCCCATCCTTTGACATAAAACGAAGCCTTTTTGAGCGTCGGAATGTCCTGCCTTTTCACTAGTTTCAGCTTTGCGCCGTCCCAGGGTGGGGGTATTTCATCCACTAGTTTCTCGAGGGTTCCAGCACAGGCCAGAGATGCTAAGTTAAAAACCAGCACACCCCTCTTAAACTCACAGCTCATAATTTGTATGGGAGTCCCGTTCTTTGACTCAAGGACGTATTCCATTATTTTTGTGTTGACCAGGTCTTCCAATTTTTGTTTCTGGTCTTCGGGTATTTTGCCTGATGGAATTCCGGTGTCTATAACTGCATAGCATAGATCTTCCCGGCGTTTCTTTCTGGCTACTTTGGCGTAAGACGGCGGCTCCTTGCCTTTTTCTACGTCCAACTTCCTCTTCCGCATAGGCTTCTTACATGAGCCCTTGTCTTTGACGGATGAGGTAGTCGACGTGCTCGCCTTCTCTTTAACCGTTTCAGCCCTACCACCCTCATTCAAATGATTCTGACTAGAGCCTCTTTTGATGAGAGTCCGGTTAGGCTTTTGCGGTCTCTGGGAAGGCGGGGAGCACTTTTTCTTCTTAGGCGTTTTTTCAGTGTTCTGCTCCTCCGGAGATCGAACCCTCTTATCTGCCCCTTTGGAGGTGGACGGAGAGTTCAATTGGTCCTTTGGCGCATCCTGTGCTTTGCCCAATATGTTTAGTCGGTTTAGCTTCTTCAGTTTCCTGCGTTGAGCTCCCGACTGCCTACTTTTCTTGGTAGTGAGCTTTGCTATGCTTTCACTAACCTCATCTACCAGTTTATTAATATTGCTATTATTTTTTAAAGATTCAGATCCGGCATCCCCACCTGTTATTAAAGGTTGTGGTGGCATATAGCCCCCACTGGGAACAACCGTCTCTTCATCCTTACCTTTGTTGCCTTTGTTTCCATCGGCTATTTGTGCACTTGATACAGCAGCAACTACAGGGGCCAAGGCACCCACCTCTGTAGAAGCAGTTAGCTCGCGATCACAGGATGACGACGGCACATGACTCGCGAGCAGATCAACGCTTGCCGCCGGTACTGGGTTTATTACTCCCTGCACCGTAACTTTTATTTTATTGTTTTTATTTTCCATTTTTTAATTTTTTGCCAATTTTGGTCCGCGGGGAATCAAAAATTCCCAAGGAAGGGAGCAAATTCCCACTCCACACGAAACAAGACCTATTTGAAATAGGTAAATGCCCCCATTCCGGGAAATCCGTGGACTCCCCAGAAATGAGAACATTTCCCCATTCCCAACGAGACAAGTCTCACGTGAATTAGGAAAAAGCCACCCAACCCGCCCCTTATCCGCCACCTAGGGACGCGCCCGGTAGAAGATTGGCAAACTCCCGCGGGATAAAATGTATTAACTTAAAAAAAAAAAAAAAAAAAAAAAAAAAAAAAAAAATAACTAACATAATTTTTTTTAACTATAGAAAAGGCTATAAGCCTTTTCTTTTGGAGCGTTACTGATACGCCAATAAAAAAATAAAAGACATGTGGCACTCGAGAACTGCCGCGGCAAAGCCATTGCATAGCATTTTGTTTTCAATAAAATGTATTAAATTAAAAAAAAAAAAAATAACTAACATAATTTTTTTTAATTTTAGAAAAGGCTATAATTCTTTTGGAGCGTTACTGATACGCCAATAAAAAAAGACATGTGGCACTCGAGAACTGCCGCGGCAAAGCCATTGCATAGCATTTTGTTTTCAATAAAATGTATTAAATTAAAAAAAAAAATAACTAACATAATTTTTTTTTTTTAGAAAAGGCTATAGCCTTTTCTTTTGGAGCGTTACTGATACGCCAATAAAAAAAAGACATGTGGCACTCGAGAACTGCCGCGGCAAAGCCATTGCAAAGCATTTTGTTTTCAATAAAATGTATTAAATTAAAAAAAAATAACTAACATAATTTTTTTTAATTTTAGAAAAGGCTATAGCCTTTTCTTTTGGAGCGTTACTGATACGCCAATAAAAAAAGACATGTGGCACTCGAGAACTGCCGCGGCAAAGCCATTGCATAGCATTTTGTTTTCAATAAAATGTAGTAAATTAAAAAAAAAATAACTAACATAATTTTTTTTAATTTTAGAAAAGGCTATAATTCTTTTGGAGCGTTACTGATACGCCAATAAAAAAAGACATGTGGCACTCGAGAACTGCCGCGGCAAAGCCATTGCATAGCATTTTGTTTTCAATAAAATGTATTAAATTAAAAAAAAAAATAACTAACATAATTTTTTTTTTTTAGAAAAGGCTATAGCCTTTTCTTTTGGAGCGTTACTGATACGCCAATAAAAAAAAGACATGTGGCACTCGAGAACTGCCGCGGCAAAGCCATTGCAAAGCATTTTGTTTTCAATAAAATGTATTAAATTAAAAAAAAATAACTAACATAATTTTTTTTAATTTTAGAAAAGGCTATAGCCTTTTCTTTTGGAGCGTTACTGATACGCCAATAAAAAAAGACATGTGGCACTCGAGAACTGCCGCGGCAAAGCCATTGCATAGCATTTTGTTTTCAATAAAATGTAGTAAATTAAAAAAAAAATAACTAACATAATTTTTTTTAATTTTAGAAAAGGCTATAGCCTTTTCTTTTGGAGCGTTACTGATACGCCAATAAAAAAAGACATGTGGCACTCGAGAACTGCCGCGGCAAAGCCATTGCATAGCATTTTGTTTTCAATAAAATGTATTAAATTAAAAAAAATAACTAACATAATTTTTTTTAATTTTAGAAAAGGCTATAGCCTTTTCTTTTGGAGCGTTACTGATCCGCCAATAAAAAAAGACATGTGGCACTCGAGAACTGCCGCGGCAAAGCCATCGCATAGCATTTTGTTTTCAATAAAATGTATTAAATTAAAAAAAAAATAACTAACATAATTTTTTTTAATTTTAGAAAAGGCTATAGCCTTTTCTTTTGGAGCGTTACTGATACGCCAATAAAAAAAGACATGTGGCACTCGAGAACTGCCGCGGCAAAGCCATTGCAAAGCATTTTGTTTTCAATAAAATGTATTAAATTAAAAAAAAATAACTAACATAATTTTTTTTAATTTTAGAAAAGGCTATAGCCTTTTCTTTTGGAGCGTTACTGATACGCCAATAAAAAAAGACATGTGGCACTCGAGAACTGCCGCGGCAAAGCCATTGCATAGCATTTTGTTTTCAATAAAATGTATTAAATTAAAAAAAAAATAACTAACATAATTTTTTTTAATTTTAGAAAAGGCTATAGCCTTTTCTTTTGGAGCGTTACTGATACGCCAATAAAAAAAGACATGTGGCACTCGAGAACTGCCGCGGCAAAGCCATTGCATAGCATTTTGTTTTCAATAAAATGTATTAAATTAAAAAAAAAAATAACTAACATAATTTTTTTTAATTTTAGAAAAGGCTATAGCCTTTTCTTTTGGAGCGTTACTGATACGCCAATAAAAAAAGACATGTGGCACTCGAGAACTGCCGCGGCAAAGCCATTGCAAAGCATTTTGTTTTCAATAAAATGTATTAAATTAAAAAAAAAATAACTAACATAATTTTTTTTAATTTTAGAAAAGGCTATAGCCTTTTCTTTTGGAGCGTTACTGATACGCCAATAAAAAAAGACATGTGGCACTCGAGAACTGCCGCGGCAAAGCCATTGCATAGCATTTTGTTTTCAATAAAATGTATTAAATTAAAAAAAAAATAACTAACATAATTTTTTTTAATTTTAGAAAAGGCTATTATAGCCTTTTCTTTTGGAGCGTTACTGATACGCCAATAAAAAAAGACATGTGGCACTCGAGAACTGCCGCGGCAAAGCCATTGCATAGCATTTTGTTTTCAATAAAATGTATTAAATTAAAAAAAAATAACTAACATAATTTTTTTTAATTTTAGAAAAGGCTATAGCCTTTTCTTTTGGAGCGTTACTGATACGCCAATAAAAAAAGACATGCGGCACTCGAGAACTGCCGCGGCAAAGCCATTGCATAGCATTTTGTTTTCAATAAAATGTATTAAATTAAAAAAAAATAACTAACATAATTTTTTTTAATTTTAGAAAAGGCTATAGCCTTTTCTTTTGGAGCGTTACTGATACGCCAATAAAAAAAGACATGTGGCACTCGAGAACTGCCGCGGCAAAGCCATTGCATAGCATTTTGTTTTCAATAAAATGTATTAAATTAAAAAAAAATAACTAACATATTTTTTTTTAATTTTAGAAAAGGCTATATATAGCCTTTTCTTTTGGAGCGTTACTGATACGCCAATAAAAAAAGACATGTGGCACTCGAGAACTGCCGCGGCAAAGCCATTGCATAGCATTTTGTTTTCAATAAAATGTATTAAATTAAAAAAAAAATAACTAACATAATTTTTTTTAATTTTAGAAAAGGCTATAGCCTTTTCTTTTGGAGCGTTACTGATACGCCAATAAAAAAAGACATGTGGCACTCGAGAACTGCCGCGGCAAAGCCATTGCATAGCATTTTGTTTTCAATAAAATGTAGTAAATTAAAAAAAAAATAACTAACATAATTTTTTTTAATTTTAGAAAAGGCTATAATTCTTTTGGAGCGTTACTGATACGCCAATAAAAAAAGACATGTGGCACTCGAGAACTGCCGCGGCAAAGCCATTGCATAGCATTTTGTTTTCAATAAAATGTATTAAATTAAAAAAAAAAATAACTAACATAATTTTTTTTTTTTAGAAAAGGCTATAGCCTTTTCTTTTGGAGCGTTACTGATACGCCAATAAAAAAAAGACATGTGGCACTCGAGAACTGCCGCGGCAAAGCCATTGCAAAGCATTTTGTTTTCAATAAAATGTATTAAATTAAAAAAAAATAACTAACATAATTTTTTTTAATTTTAGAAAAGGCTATAGCCTTTTCTTTTGGAGCGTTACTGATACGCCAATAAAAAAAGACATGTGGCACTCGAGAACTGCCGCGGCAAAGCCATTGCATAGCATTTTGTTTTCAATAAAATGTAGTAAATTAAAAAAAAAATAACTAACATAATTTTTTTTAATTTTAGAAAAGGCTATAGCCTTTTCTTTTGGAGCGTTACTGATACGCCAATAAAAAAAGACATGTGGCACTCGAGAACTGCCGCGGCAAAGCCATTGCATAGCATTTTGTTTTCAATAAAATGTATTAAATTAAAAAAAATAACTAACATAATTTTTTTTAATTTTAGAAAAGGCTATAGCCTTTTCTTTTGGAGCGTTACTGATCCGCCAATAAAAAAAGACATGTGGCACTCGAGAACTGCCGCGGCAAAGCCATCGCATAGCATTTTGTTTTCAATAAAATGTATTAAATTAAAAAAAAAATAACTAACATAATTTTTTTTAATTTTAGAAAAGGCTATAGCCTTTTCTTTTGGAGCGTTACTGATACGCCAATAAAAAAAGACATGTGGCACTCGAGAACTGCCGCGGCAAAGCCATTGCAAAGCATTTTGTTTTCAATAAAATGTATTAAATTAAAAAAAAATAACTAACATAATTTTTTTTAATTTTAGAAAAGGCTATAGCCTTTTCTTTTGGAGCGTTACTGATACGCCAATAAAAAAAGACATGTGGCACTCGAGAACTGCCGCGGCAAAGCCATTGCATAGCATTTTGTTTTCAATAAAATGTATTAAATTAAAAAAAAAATAACTAACATAATTTTTTTTAATTTTAGAAAAGGCTATAGCCTTTTCTTTTGGAGCGTTACTGATACGCCAATAAAAAAAGACATGTGGCACTCGAGAACTGCCGCGGCAAAGCCATTGCATAGCATTTTGTTTTCAATAAAATGTATTAAATTAAAAAAAAAAATAACTAACATAATTTTTTTTAAACTTAGAAAAGGCTATAGCCTTTTCTTTTGGAGCGTTACTGATACGCCAATAAAAAAAGACATGTGGCACTCGAGAACTGCCGCGGCAAAGCCATTGCAAAGCATTTTGTTTTCAATAAAATGTATTAAATTAAAAAAAAAATAACTAACATAATTTTTTTTAATTTTAGAAAAGGCTATAGCCTTTTCTTTTGGAGCGTTACTGATACGCCAATAAAAAAAGACATGTGGCACTCGAGAACTGCCGCGGCAAAGCCATTGCATAGCATTTTGTTTTCAATAAAATGTATTAAATTAAAAAAAAAATAACTAACATAATTTTTTTTAATTTTAGAAAAGGCTATTATAGCCTTTTCTTTTGGAGCGTTACTGATACGCCAATAAAAAAAGACATGTGGCACTCGAGAACTGCCGCGGCAAAGCCATTGCATAGCATTTTGTTTTCAATAAAATGTATTAAATTAAAAAAAAATAACTAACATAATTTTTTTTAATTTTAGAAAAGGCTATAGCCTTTTCTTTTGGAGCGTTACTGATACGCCAATAAAAAAAGACATGCGGCACTCGAGAACTGCCGCGGCAAAGCCATTGCATAGCATTTTGTTTTCAATAAAATGTATTAAATTAAAAAAAAATAACTAACATAATTTTTTTTAATTTTAGAAAAGGCTATAGCCTTTTCTTTTGGAGCGTTACTGATACGCCAATAAAAAAAGACATGTGGCACTCGAGAACTGCCGCGGCAAAGCCATTGCATAGCATTTTGTTTTCAATAAAATGTATTAAATTAAAAAAAAATAACTAACATATTTTTTTTTAATTTTAGAAAAGGCTATATATAGCCTTTTCTTTTGGAGCGTTACTGATACGCCAATAAAAAAAGACATGTGGCACTCGAGAACTGCCGCGGCAAAGCCATTGCATAGCATTTTGTTTTCAATAAAATGTATTAAATTAAAAAAAAAATAACTAACATAATTTTTTTTAATTTTAGAAAAGGCTATAGCCTTTTCTTTTGGAGCGTTACTGATACGCCAATAAAAAAAGACATGTGGCACTCGAGAACTGCCGCGGCAAAGCCATTGCATAGCATTTTGTTTTCAATAAAATGTATTAAATTAAAAAAAAAATAACTAACATAATTTTTTTTAATTTTAGAAAAGGCTATAGCCTTTTCTTTTGGAGCGTTACTGATACGCCAATAAAAAAAGACATGTGGCACTCGAGAACTGCCGCGGCAAAGCCATTGCATAGCATTTTGTTTTCAATAAAATGTATTAAATTAAAAAAAAAATAACTAACATAATTTTTTTTAATTTTAGAAAAGGCTATAGCCTTTTCTTTTGGAGCGTTACTGATACGCCAATAAAAAAAGACATGTGGCACTCGAGAACTGCCGCGGCAAAGCCATTGCATAGCATTTTGTTTTCAATAAAATGTATTAAATTAAAAAAAAATAACTAACATAATTTTTTTTAATTTTAGAAAAGGCTATATATAGCCTTTTCTTTTGGAGCGTTACTGATACGCCAATAAAAAAAGACATGTGGCACTCGAGAACTGCCGCGACAAAGCCATTGCATAGCATTTTGTTTTCAATAAAATGTATTAAATTAAAAAAAAATAACTAACATAATTTTTTTTAATTTTAGAAAAGGCTTATAGCCTTTTCTTTTGGAGCGTTACTGATACGCCAATAAAAAAAGACATGTGGCACTCGAGAACTGCCGCGGCAAAGCCATTGCATAGCATTTTGTTTTCAATAAAATGTATTAAATTAAAAAAAAAATAACTAACATAATTTTTTTTAATTTTAGAAAAGGCTATAGCCTTTTCTTTTGGAGCGTTACTGATACGCCAATAAAAAAAGACATGTGGCACTCGAGAACTGCCGCGGCAAAGCCATTGCATAGCATTTTGTTTTCAATAAAATGTATTAAATTAAAAAAAAATAACTAACACAATTTTTTTTAATTTTAGAAAAGGCTATAGCCTTTTCTTTTGGAGCGTTACTGATACGCCATTAAAAAAAGACATGTGGCACTCGAGAACTGCCGCGGCAAAGCCATTGCATAGCATTTTGTTTTCAATAAAATGTATTAAATTAAAAAAAAATAACTAACATAATTTTTTTTAATTTTAGAAAAGGCTATAGCCTTTTCTTTTGGAGCGTTACTGATACGCCAATAAAAAAAGACATGTGGCACTCGAGAACTGCCGCGGCAAAGCCATTGCATAGCATTTTGTTTTCAATAAAATGTATTAAATTAAAAAAAAATAACTAACATAATTTTTTTTAATTTTAGAAAAGGCTATATATAGCCTTTTCTTTTGGAGCGTTACTGATACGCCAATAAAAAAAGACATGTGGCACTCGAGAACTGCCGCGACAAAGCCATTGCATAGCATTTTGTTTTCAATAAAATGTATTAAATTAAAAAAAAATAACTAACATAATTTTTTTTAATTTTAGAAAAGGCTTATAGCCTTTTCTTTTGGAGCGTTACTGATACGCCAATAAAAAAAGACATGTGGCACTCGAGAACTGCCGCGGCAAAGCCATTGCATAGCATTTTGTTTTCAATAAAATGTATTAAATTAAAAAAAAAATAACTAACATAATTTTTTTTAATTTTAGAAAAGGCTATTATAGCCTTTTCTTTTGGAGCGTTACTGATACGCCAATAAAAAAAGACATGTGGCACTCGAGAACTGCCGCGGCAAAGCCATTGCATAGCATTTTGTTTTCAATAAAATGTATTAAATTAAAAAAAAATAACTAACATAATTTTTTTTAATTTTAGAAAAGGCTATAAGCCTTTTCTTTTGGAGCGTTACTGATACGCCAATAAAAAAAGACATGTGGCACTCGAGAACTGCCGCGGCAAAGCCATTGCAAAGCATTTTGTTTTCAATAAAATGTATTAAATTAAAAAAAAATAACTAACATAATTTTTTTTAATTTTAGAAAAGGCTATATATAGCCTTTTCTTTTGGAGCGTTACTGATACGCCAATAAAAAAAGACATGTGGCACTCGAGAACTGCCGCGGCAAAGCCATTGCATAGCATTTTGTTTTCAATAAAATGTATTAAATTAAAAAAAAATAACTAACATAATTTTTTTTAATTTTAGAAAAGGCTATAGCCTTTTCTTTTGGAGCGTTACTGATACGCCAATAAAAAAAGACATGTGGCACTCGAGAACTGCCGCGGCAAAGCCATTGCATAGCATTTTGTTTTCAATAAAATGTATTAAATTAAAAAAAAAATAACTAACATAATTTTTTTTAATTTTAGAAAAGGCTATTATAGCCTTTTCTTTTGGAGCGTTACTGATACGCAAATAAAAAAAGACATGTGGCACTCGAGAACTGCCGCGGCAAAGCCATTGCATAGCATTTTGTTTTCAATAAAATGTATTAAATTAAAAAAAAAATAACTAACATAATTTTTTTAATTTTAGAAAAGGCTATATATAGCCTTTTCTTTTGGAGCGTTACTGATACGCCAATAAAAAAAGACATGTGGCACTCGAGAACTGCCGCGGCAAAGCCATTGCATAGCATTTTGTTTTCAATAAAATGTATTAAATTAAAAAAAAATAACTAACATAATTTTTTTTAATTTTAGAAAAGGCTATAGCCTTTTCTTTTGGAGCGTTACTGATACGCAATAAAAAAAGACATGTGGCACTCGAGAACTGCCGCGGCAAAGCCATTGCATAGCATTTTGTTTTCAATAAAATGTATTAAATTAAAAAAAAAATAACTAACATAATTTTTTTTA
The DNA here is from genome assembly GCA_956483585.1 of Gymnocheta viridis. NCBI lineage: Eukaryota > Metazoa > Arthropoda > Insecta > Diptera > Tachinidae > Gymnocheta > Gymnocheta viridis. The sequence goes on from CATQFJ010000148.1 coordinate 39,450, forward strand.
ATTTTAGAAAAGGCTATAGCCTTTTCTTTTGGAGCGTTACTGATACGCCAATAAAAAAAGACATGTGGCACTCGAGAACTGCCGCGGCAAAGCCATTGCATAGCATTTTGTTTTCAATAAAATGTATTAAATTAAAAAAAAATAACTAACATAATTTTTTTTAATTTTAGAAAAGGCTTATAGCCTTTTCTTTTGGAGCGTTACTGATACGCCAATAAAAAAAGACATGTGGCACTCGAGAACTGCCGCGGCAAAGCCATTGCATAGCATTTTGTTTTCAATAAAATGTATTAAATTAAAAAAAAATAACTAACATAATTTTTTTTAATTTTAGAAAAGGCTATAGCCTTTTCTTTTGGAGCGTTACTGATACGCCAATAAAAAAAGACATGTGGCACTCGAGAACTGCCGCGGCAAAGCCATTGCAAAGCATTTTGTTTTCAATAAAATGTATTAAATTAAAAAAAAATAACTAACATAATTTTTTTTAATTTTAGAAAAGGCTATAGCCTTTTCTTTTGGAGCGTTACTGATACGCCAATAAAAAAAGACATGTGGCACTCGAGAACTGCCGCGGCAAAGCCATTGCAAAGCATTTTGTTTTCAATAAAATGTATTAAATTAAAAAAAAAATAACTAACATAATTTTTTTTAATTTTAGAAAAGGCTATAGCCTTTTCTTTTGGAGCGTTACTGATACGCCAATAAAAAAAGACATGTGGCACTCGAGAACTGCCGCGGCAAAGCCATTGCATAGCATTTTGTTTTCAATAAAATGTATTAAATTAAAAAAAAAATAACTAACATAATTTTTTTTAATTTTAGAAAAGGCTATAGCCTTTTCTTTTGGAGCGTTACTGATACGCCAATAAAAAAAAGACATGTGGCACTCGAGAACTGCCGCGGCAAAGCCATTGCATAGCATTTTGTTTTCAATAAAATGTATTAAATTAAAAAAAAAATAACTAACATAATTTTTTTTAATTTTAGAAAAGGCTATAGCCTTTTCTTTTGGAGCGTTACTGATACGCCAATAAAAAAAGACATGTGGCACTCGAGAACTGCCGCGGCAAAGCCATTGCATAGCATTTTGTTTTCAATAAGAATGTATTAAATTAAAAAAAAAATAACTAACATAATTTTTTTAATTTTAGAAAAGGCTATAGCCTTTTCTTTTGGAGCGTTACTGATACGCCAATAAAAAAAGACATGTGGCACTCGAGAACTGCCGCGGCAAAGCATTGCATAGCATTTTGTTTTT
>CATQFJ010000149.1:0-17576 GCA_956483585.1 Gymnocheta viridis
TTCTATTAATTAAAAAAAATTATGTTAGTTATTTTTTTTTAATTTAATACATTTTATTGAAAACAAAATGCTATGCAATAGCTTTACCGCGGCAGTTCTCGAGTGCCACATGTCTTTTTTTATTGGCGTATCAGTAACGCTCCAAAAGAAAAGGCTATAGCCTTTTCTATTAATTAAAAAAAATTATGTTAGTTATTTTTTTTTAATTTAATACATTTTATTGAAAACAAAATGCTATGCAACAGCTTTACCGCGGCAGTTCTCGAGTGCCACATGTCTTTTTTTATTGGCGTATCAGTAACGCTCCAAAAGAAAAGGCTATAGCCTTTTCTATTAATTAAAAAAAATTATGTTAGTTATTTTTTTTTAATTTAATACATTTTATTGAAAACAAAATGCTATGCAATAGCTTTACCGCGGCAGTTCTCGAGTGCCACATGGTTTTTTTTATTGGCGTATCAGTAACGCTCCAAAAGAAAAGGCTATAGCCTTTTCTATTAATTAAAAAAAATTATGTTAGTTATTTTTTTTTAATTTAATACATTTTATTGAAAACAAAATGCTATGCAACAGCTTTACCGCGGCAGTTCTCGAGTGCCACATGTCTTTTTTTATTGGCGTATCAGTAACGCTCCAAAAGAAAAGGCTATAGCCTTTTCTATTAATTAAAAAAAATTATGTTAGTTATTTTTTTTAATTTAATACATTTTATTGAAAACAAAATGCTATGCAATAGCTTTACCGCGGCAGTTCTCGAGTGCCACATGTCTTTTTTTATTGGCGTATCAGTAACGCTCCAAAAGAAAAGGCTATAGCCTTTTCTATTAATTAAAAAAAATTATGTTAGTTATTTTTTTTAATTTAATACATTTTATTCAAAACAAAATGCTATGCAACAGCTTTACCGCGGCAGTTCTCGAGTGCCACATGTCTTTTTTTATTGGCGTATCAGTAACGCTCCAAAAGAAAAGGCTATAGCCTTTTCTATTAATTAAAAAAAATTATGTTAGTTATTTTTTTTTAATTTAATACATTTTATTGAAAACAAAATGCTATGCAATAGCTTTACCGCGGCAGTTCTCGAGTGCCACATGTCTTTTTTTATTGGCGTATCAGTAACGCTCCAAAAGAAAAGGCTATAGCCTTTTCTATTAATTAAAAAAAATTATGTTAGTTATTTTTTTTTAATTTAATACATTTTATTGAAAACAAAATGCTATGCAACAGCTTTACCGCGGCAGTTCTCGAGTGCCACATGTCTTTTTTTATTGGCGTATCAGTAACGCTCCAAAAGAAAAGGCTATAGCCTTTTCTATTAATTAAAAAAAATTATGTTAGTTATTTTTTTTTAATTTAATACATTTTATTGAAAACAAAATGCTATGCAATAGCTTTACCGCGGCAGTTCTCGAGTGCCACATGTCTTTTTTTATTGGCGTATCAGTAACGCTCCAAAAGAAAAGGCTATAGCCTTTTCTATTAATTAAAAAAAATTATGTTAGTTATTTTTTTTTAATTTAATACATTTTATTGAAAACAAAATGCTATGCAACAGCTTTACCGCGGCAGTTCTCGAGTGCCACATGTCTTTTTTTATTGGCGTATCAGTAACGCTCCAAAAGAAAAGGCTATAGCCTTTTCTATTAATTAAAAAAAATTATGTTAGTTATTTTTTTTTAATTTAATACATTTTATTGAAAACAAAATGCTATGCAATAGCTTTACCGCGGCAGTTCTCGAGTGCCACATGTCTTTTTTTATTGGCGTATCAGTAACGCTCCAAAAGAAAAGGCTATAGCCTTTTCTATTAATTAAAAAAAATTATGTTAGTTATTTTTTTTTAATTTAATACATTTTATTGAAAACAAAATGCTATGCAACAGCTTTACCGCGGCAGTTCTCGAGTGCCACATGTCTTTTTTTATTGGCGTATCAGTAACGCTCCAAAAGAAAAGGCTATAGCCTTTTCTATTAATTAAAAAAAATTATGTTAGTTATTTTTTTTTAATTTAATACATTTTATTGAAAACAAAATGCTATGCAACAGCTTTACCGCGGCAGTTCTCGAGTGCCACATGTCTTTTTTTATTGGCGTATCAGTAACGCTCCAAAAGAAAGGCTATAGCCTTTTCTATTAATTAAAAAAAATTATGTTAGTTATTTTTTTTAATTTAATACATTTTATTGAAAACAAAATGCTATGCAACAGCTTTACCGCGGCAGTTCTCGAGTGCCACATGTCTTTTTTTATTGGCGTATCAGTAACGCTCCAAAAGAAAAGGCTATAGCCTTTTCTATTAATTAAAAAAAATTATGTTAGTTATTTTTTTTTAATTTAATACATTTTATTGAAAACAAAATGCTATGCAACAGCTTTACCGCGGCAGTTCTCGAGTGCCACATGTCTTTTTTTATTGGCGTATCAGTAACGCTCCAAAAGAAAAGGCTATAGCCTTTTCTATTAATTAAAAAAAATTATGTTAGTTATTTTTTTTTAATTTAATACATTTTATTGAAAACAAAATGCTATGCAATAGCTTTACCGCGGCAGTTCTCGAGTGCCACATGTCTTTTTTTATTGGCGTATCAGTAACGCTCCAAAAGAAAAGGCTATAGCCTTTTCTATTAATTAAAAAAAATTATGTTAGTTATTTTTTTTTAATTTAATACATTTTATTGAAAACAAAATGCTATGCAACAGCTTTACCGCGGCAGTTCTCGAGTGCCACATGTCTTTTTTTATTGGCGTATCAGTAACGCTCCAAAAGAAAAGGCTATAGCCTTTTCTATTAATTAAAAAAAATTATGTTAGTTATTTTTTTTTAATTTAATACATTTTATTGAAAACAAAATGCTATGCAACAGCTTTACCGCGGCAGTTCTCGAGTGCCACATGTCTTTTTTTATTGGCGTATCAGTAACGCTCCAAAAGAAAAGGCCTTTTCTATTAATTAAAAAAAATTATGTTAGTTATTTTTTTTTTAATTTAATACATTTTATTGAAAACAAAATGCTATGCAATAGCTTTACCGCGGCAGTTCTCGAGTGCCACATGTCTTTTTTTATTGGCGTATCAGTAACGCTCCAAAAGAAAAGGCTATAGCCTTTTCTATTAATTAAAAAAAATTATGTTAGTTATTTTTTTTTAATTTAATACATTTTATTGAAAACAAAATGCTATGCAACAGCTTTACCGCGGCAGTTCTCGAGTGCCACATGTCTTTTTTTATTGGCGTATCAGTAACGCTCCAAAAGAAAAGGCTATAGCCTTTTCTATTAATTAAAAAAAATTATGTTAGTTATTTTTTTTTAATTTAATACATTTTATTGAAAACAAAATGCTATGCAATAGCTTTACCGCGGCAGTTCTCGAGTGCCACATGTCTTTTTTTATTGGCGTATCAGTAACGCTCCAAAAGAAAAGGCTATAGCCTTTTCTATTAATTAAAAAAAATTATGTTAGTTATTTTTTTTTAATTTAATACATTTTATTGAAAACAAAATGCTATGCAACAGCTTTACCGCGGCAGTTCTCGAGTGCCACATGTCTTTTTTTATTGGCGTATCAGTAACGCTCCAAAAGAAAAGGCTATAGCCTTTTCTATTAATTAAAAAAAATTATGTTAGTTATTTTTTTTTAATTTAATACATTTTATTGAAAACAAAATGCTATGCAACAGCTTTACCGCGGCAGTTCTCGAGTGCCACATGTCTTTTTTTATTGGCGTATCAGTAACGCTCCAAAAGAAAAGGCTATAGCCTTTTCTATTAATTAAAAAAAATTATGTTAGTTATTTTTTTTTAATTTAATACATTTTATTGAAAACAAAATGCTATGCAATAGCTTTACCGCGGCAGTTCTCGAGTGCCACATGTCTTTTTTTATTGGCGTATCAGTAACGCTCCAAAAGAAAAGGCTATAGCCTTTTCTATTAATTAAAAAAAATTATGTTAGTTATTTTTTTTAATTTAATACATTTTATTGAAAACAAAATGCTATGCAACAGCTTTACCGCGGCAGTTCTCGAGTGCCACATGTCTTTTTTTATTGGCGTATCAGTAACGCTCCAAACGAAAAGGCTATAGCCTTTTCTATTAATTAAAAAAAATTATGTTAGTTATTTTTTTTTAATTTAATACATTTTATTGAAAACAAAATGCTATGCAACAGCTTTACCGCGGCAGTTCTCGAGTGCCACATGTCTTTTTTTATTGGCGTATCAGTAACGCTCCAAAAGAAAAGGCCTTTTCTATTAATTAAAAAAAATTATGTTAGTTATTTTTTTTTAATTTAATACATTTTATTGAAAACAAAATGCTATGCAATAGCTTTACCGCGGCAGTTCTCGAGTGCCACATGTCTTTTTTTATTGGCGTATCAGTAACGCTCCAAAAGAAAAGGCCTTTTCTATTAATTAAAAAAAATTATGTTAGTTATTTTTTTTTAATTTAATACATTTTATTGAAAACAAAATGCTATGCAATAGCTTTACCACGGCAGTTCTCGAGTGCCACATGTCTTTTTTTATTGGCGTATCAGTAACGCTCCAAAAGAAAAGGCTATAGCCTTTTCTATTAATTAAAAAATATTATGTTAGTTATTTTTTTTTAATTTAATACATTTTATTGAAAACAAAATGCTATGCAACAGCTTTACCGCGGCAGTTCTCGAGTGCCACATGTCTTTTTTTATTGGCGTATCAGTAACGCTCCAAAAGAAAAGGCTATAGCCTTTTCTATTAATTAAAAAAAAATTATGTTAGTTATTTTTTTTTAATTTAATACATTTTATTGAAAACAAAATGCTATGCAACAGCTTTACCGCGGCAGTTCTCGAGTGCCACATGTCTTTTTTTATTGGCGTATCAGTAACGCTCCAAAAGAAAAGGCTATAGCCTTTTCTATTAATTAAAAAAAATTATGTTAGTTATTTTTTTTTAATTTAATACATTTTATTGAAAACAAAATGCTATGCAATAGCTTTACCGCGGCAGTTCTCGAGTGCCACATGTCTTTTTTTATTGGCGTATCAGTAACGCTCCAAAAGAAAAGGCTATAGCCTTTTCTATTAATTAAAAAAAATTATGTTAGTTATTTTTTTTTAATTTAATACATTTTATTGAAAACAAAATGCTATGCAACAGCTTTACCGCGGCAGTTCTCGAGTGCCACATGTCTTTTTTTATTGGCGTATCAGTAACGCTCCAAAAGAAAAGGCTATAGCCTTTTCTATTAATTAAAAAAAATTATGTTAGTTATTTTTTTTTAATTTAATACATTTTATTGAAAACAAAATGCTATGCAATAGCTTTACCGCGGCAGTTCTCGAGTGCCACATGTCTTTTTTTATTGGCGTATCAGTAACGCTCCAAAAGAAAAGGCTATAGCCTTTTCTATTAATTAAAAAAAATTATGTTAGTTATTTTTTTTTAATTTAATACATTTTATTGAAAACAAAATGCTATGCAACAGCTTTACCGCGGCAGTTCTCGAGTGCCACATGTCTTTTTTTATTGGCGTATCAGTAACGCTCCAAAAGAAAAGGCTATAGCCTTTTCTATTAATTAAAAAAAATTATGTTAGTTATTTTTTTTTAATTTAATACATTTTATTGAAAACAAAATGCTATGCAATAGCTTTACCGCGGCAGTTCTCGAGTGCCACATGTCTTTTTTTATTGGCGTATCAGTAACGCTCCAAAAGAAAAGGCCTTTTCTATTAATTAAAAAAAATTATGTTAGTTATTTTTTTTTAATTTAATACATTTTATTGAAAACAAAATGCTATGCAATAGCTTTACCGCGGCAGTTCTCGAGTGCCACATGTCTTTTTTTATTGGCGTATCAGTAACGCTCCAAAAGAAAAGGCCTTTTCTATTAATTAAAAAGAATTATGTTAGTTATTTTTTTTTAATTTAATACATTTTATTGAAAACAAAATGCTATGCAATAGCTTTACCGCGGCAGTTCTCGAGTGCCACATGTCTTTTTTTATTGGCGTATCAGTAACGCTCCAAAAGAAAAGGCCTTTTCTATTAATTAAAAAAAATTATGTTAGTTATTTTTTTTTAATTTAATACATTTTATTGAAAACAAAATGCTATGCAATAGCTTTACCGCGGCAGTTCTCGAGTGCCACATGTCTTTTTTTATTGGCGTATCAGTAACGCTCCAAAAGAAAAGGCCTTTTCTATTAATTAAAAAAAATTATGTTAGTTATTTTTTTTTAATTTAATACATTTTATTGAAAACAAAATGCTATGCAATAGCTTTACCGCGGCAGTTCTCGAGTGCCACATGTCTTTTTTTATTGGCGTATCAGTAACGCTCCAAAAGAAAAGGCCTTTTCTATTAATTAAAAAAAATTATGTTAGTTATTTTTTTTTAATTTAATACATTTTATTGAAAACAAAATGCTATGCAATAGCTTTACCGCGGCAGTTCTCGAGTGCCACATGTCTTTTTTTATTGGCGTATCAGTAACGCTCCAAAAGAAAAGGCCTTTTCTATTAATTAAAAAAAATTATGTTAGTTATTTTTTTTTAATTTAATACATTTTATTGAAAACAAAATGCTATGCAATAGCTTTACAGCGGCAGTTCTCGAGTGCCACATGTCTTTTTTTATTGGCGTATCAGTAACGCTCCAAAAGAAAAGGCCTTTTCTCTTAATTAAAAAAAATTATGTTAGTTATTTTTTTTAATTTAATACATTTTATTGAAAACAAAATGCTATGCAATAGCTTTACCGCGGCAGTTCTCGAGTGCCACATGTCTTTTTTTATTGGCGTATCAGTAACGCTCCAAAAGAAAAGGCCTTTTCTATTAATTAAAAAAAATTATGTTAGTTATTTTTTTTTAATTTAATACATTTTATTGAAAACAAAATGCTATGCAATAGCTTTACAGCGGCAGTTCTCGAGTGCCACATGTCTTTTTTTATTGGCGTATCAGTAACGCTCCAAAAGAAAAGGCCTTTTCTCTTAATTAAAAAAAATTATGTTAGTTATTTTTTTTTAATTTAATACATTTTATTGAAAACAAAATGCTATGCAATAGCTTTACCGCGGCAGTTCTCGAGTGCCACATGTCTTTTTTTATTGGCGTATCAGTAACGCTCCAAAAGAAAAGGCCTTTTCTCTTAATTAAAAAAAATTATGTTAGTTATTTTTTTTTAATTTAATACATTTTATTGAAAACAAAATGCTATGCAATAGCTTTACCGCGGCAGTTCTCGAGTGCCACATGTCTTTTTTTATTGGCGTATCAGTAACGCTCCAAAAGAAAAGGCTATAGCCTTTTCTATTAATTAAAAAAAATTATGTTAGTTATTTTTTTTTAATTTAATACATTTTATTGAAAACAAAATGCTATGCAACAGCTTTACCGCGGCAGTTCTCGAGTGCCACATGTCTTTTTTTATTGGCGTATCAGTAACGCTCCAAAAGAAAAGGCCTTTTCTCTTAATTAAAAAAAATTATGTTAGTTATTTTTTTTTAATTTAATACATTTTATTGAAAACAAAATGCTATGCAATAGCTTTACCGCGGCAGTTCTCGAGTGCCACATGTCTTTTTTTATTGGCGTATCAGTAACGCTCCAAAAGAAAAGGCCTTTTCTCTTAATTAAAAAAAATTATGTTAGTTATTTTTTTTTAATTTAATACATTTTATTGAAAACAAAATGCTATGCAATAGCTTTACCGCGGCAGTTCTCGAGTGCCACATGTCTTTTTTTATTGGCGTATCAGTAACGCTCCAAAAGAAAAGGCTATAGCCTTTTCTATTAATTAAAAAAAATTATGTTAGTTATTTTTTTTTAATTTAATACATTTTATTGAAAACAAAATGCTATGCAACAGCTTTACCGCGGCAGTTCTCGAGTGCCACATGTCTTTTTTTATTGGCGTATCAGTAACGCTCCAAAAGAAAAGGCTATAGCCTTTTCTATTAATTAAAAAAAATTATGTTAGATATTTTTTTTTAATTTAATACATTTTATTGAAAACAAAATGCTATGCAATAGCTTTACCGCGGCAGTTCTCGAGTGCCACATGTCTTTTTTTATTGGCGTATCAGTAACGCTCCAAAAGAAAAGGCTATAGCCTTTTCTATTAATTAAAAAAAATTATGTTAGTTATTTTTTTTTAATTTAATACATTTTATTGAAAACAAAATGCTATGCAATAGCTTTACCGCGGCAGTTCTCGAGTGCCACATGTCTTTTTTTATTGGCGTATCAGTAACGCTCCAAAAGAAAAGGCTATAGCCTTTTCTATTAATTAAAAAAAATTATGTTAGTTATTTTTTTTTAATTTAATACATTTTATTGAAAACAAAATGCTATGCAATAGCTTTACAGCGGCAGTTCTCGAGTGCCACATGTCTTTTTTTATTGGCGTATCAGTAACGCTCCAAAAGAAAAGGTCTTTTCTATTAATTAAAAAAAATTATGTTAGTTATTTTTTTTAATTTAATACATTTTATTGAAAACAAAATGCTATGCAATAGCTTTACCGCGGCAGTTCTCGAGTGCCACATGTCTTTTTTTATTGGCGTATCAGTAACGCTCCAAAAGAAAAGGCTATAGCCTTTTCTATTAATTAAAAAAAATTATGTTAGTTATTTTTTTTTAATTTAATACATTTTATTGAAAACAAAATGCTATGCAATAGCTTTACCGCGGCAGTTCTCGAGTGCCACATGTCTTTTTTTATTGGCGTATCAGTAACGCTCCAAAAGAAAAGGCTATAGCCTTTTCTATTAATTAAAAAAAATTATGTTAGTTATTTTTTTTTAATTTAATACATTTTATTGAAAACAAAATGCTATGCAATAGCTTTACAGCGGCAGTTCTCGAGTGCCACATGTCTTTTTTTATTGGCGTATCAGTAACGCTCCAAAAGAAAAGGTCTTTTCTATTAATTAAAAAAAATTATGTTAGTTATTTTTTTTAATTTAATACATTTTATTGAAAACAAAATGCTATGCAATAGCTTTACCGCGGCAGTTCTCGAGTGCCACATGTCTTTTTTTATTGGCGTATCAGTAACGCTCCAAAAGAAGAGGCCTTTTCTATTAATTAAAAAAAATTATGTTAGTTATTTTTTTTTAATTTAATACATTTTATTGAAAACAAAATGCTATGCAACAGCTTTACCGCGGCAGTTCTCGAGTGCCACATGTCTTTTTTTATTGGCGTATCAGTAACGCTCCAAAAGAAAAGGCTATAGCCTTTTCTATTAATTAAAAAAATTATGTTAGTTATTTTTTTTTAATTTAATACATTTTATTGAAAACAAAATGCTATGAAACAGCTTTACCGCGGCAGTTCTCGAGTGCCATATGTCTTTTTTTATTGGCGTATCAGTAACGCTCCAAAAGAAAAGGCTATAGCCTTTTCTATTAATTAAAAAAAATTATGTTAGTTATTTTTTTTAATTTAATACATTTTATTGAAAACAAAATGCTATGCAATAGCTTTACCGCGGCAGTTCTCGAGTGCCACATGTCTTTTTTTATTGGCGTATCAGTAACGCTCCAAAAGAAAAGGCTATAGCCTTTTCTATTAATTAAAAAAAATTATGTTAGTTATTTTTTTTTTTAATTTAATACATTTTATTGAAAACAAAATGCTATGCAACAGCTTTACCGCGGCAGTTCTCGAGTGCCACATGCCTTTTTTTATTGGCGTATCAGTAACGCTCCAAAAGAAAAGGCTATAGCCTTTTCTATTAATTAAAAAAAATTATGTTAGTTGTTTTTTTTCAATTTAATACATTTTATTGAAAACAAAATGCTATGCAACAGCTTTACCGCGGCAGTTCTCGAGTGCCACATGTCTTTTTTTATTGGCGTATCAGTAACGCTCCAAAAGAAAAGGCCTTTTCTATTAATTACAAAAAATTATGTTAGTTATTTTTTTTAATTTAATACATTTTATTGAAAACAAGATGCTATGCAACAGCTTTACCGCGGCAGTTCTCGAGTGCCACATGTCTTTTTTTATTGGCATATCAGTAACGCTCCAAAAGAAAAGGCTATAGCCTTTTCTATTAATTAAAAAAAATTATGTTAGTTATTTTTTTTTAATTTAATACATTTTATTGAAAACAAAATGCTATGCAATAGCTTTACCGCGGCAGTTCTCGAGTGCGACATGTCTTTTTTTATTGGCGTATCAGTAACGCTCCAAAAGAAAAGGCTATAAGCCTTTTCTATTAATTAAAAAAAAATTATGTTAGTTATTTTTTTTTAATTTAATACATTTTATTGAAAACAAAATGCTATGCAATAGCTTTACCGCGGCAGTTCTCGAGTGCCACATGTCTTTTTTTATTGGCGTATCAGTAACGCTCCAAAAGAAAAGGCTATAGCCTTTTCTATTAATTAAAAAAAATTATGTTAGTTATTTTTTTTTAATTTAATACATTTTATTGAAAACAAAATGCTATGCAACAGCTTTACCGCGGCAGTTCTCGAGTGCCACATGTCTTTTTTTATTGGCGTATCAGTAACGCTCCAAAAGAAAAGGCTATAGCCTTTTCTATTAATTAAAAAAAATTATGTTAGTTATTTTTTTTTTAATTTAATACATTTTATTGAAAACAAAATGCTATGCAATAGCTTTACAGCGGCAGTTCTCGAGTGCCACATGTCTTTTTTTATTGGCGTATCAGTAACGCTCCAAAAGAAAAGGTCTTTTCTATTAATTAAAAAAAATTATGTTAGTTATTTTTTTAATTTAATACATTTTATTGAAAACAAAATGCTATGCAATAGCTTTACCGCGGCAGTTCTCGAGTGCCACATGTCTTTTTTTATTGGCGTATCAGTAACGCTCCAAAAGAAAAGGCCTTTTCTATTAATTAAAAAAAATTATGTTAGTTATTTTTTTTTAATTTAATACATTTTATTGAAAACAAAATGCTATGCAACAGCTTTACCGCGGCAGTTCTCGAGTGCCACATGTCTTTTTTTATTGGCGTATCAGTAACGCTCCAAAAGAAAAGGCTATAGCCTTTTCTATTAATTAAAAAAATTATGTTAGTTATTTTTTTTTAATTTAATACATTTTATTGAAAACAAAATGCTATGAAACAGCTTTACCGCGGCAGTTCTCGAGTGCCACATGTCTTTTTTTATTGGCGTATCAGTAACGCTCCAAAAGAAAAGGCTATAGCCTTTTCTATTAATTAAAAAAAATTATGTTAGTTATTTTTTTTAATTTAATACATTTTATTGAAAACAAAATGCTATGCAATAGCTTTACCGCGGCAGTTCTCGAGTGCCACATGTCTTTTTTTATTGGCGTATCAGTAACGCTCCAAAAGAAAAGGCTATAGCCTTTTCTATTAATTAAAAAAAATTATGTTAGTTATTTTTTTTTTTAATTTAATACATTTTATTGAAAACAAAATGCTATGCAACAGCTTTACCGCGGCAGTTCTCGAGTGCCACATGCCTTTTTTTATTGGCGTATCAGTAACGCTCCAAAAGAAAAGGCTATAGCCTTTTCTATTAATTAAAAAAAATTATGTTAGTTGTTTTTTTTCAATTTAATACATTTTATTGAAAACAAAATGCTATGCAACAGCTTTACCGCGGCAGTTCTCGAGTGCCACATGTCTTTTTTTATTGGCGTATCAGTAACGCTCCAAAAGAAAAGGCCTTTTCTATTAATTACAAAAAATTATGTTAGTTATTTTTTTTAATTTATTACATTTTATTGAAAACAAAATGCTATGCAACAGCTTTACCGCGGCAGTTCTCGAGTGCCACATGTCTTTTTTTATTGGCATATCAGTAACGCTCCAAAAGAAAAGGCTATAGCCTTTTCTATTAATTAAAAAAAATTATGTTAGTTATTTTTTTTTAATTTAATACATTTTATTGAAAACAAAATGCTATGCAATAGCTTTACCGCGGCAGTTCTCGAGTGCGACATGTCTTTTTTTATTGGCGTATCAGTAACGCTCCAAAAGAAAAGGCTATAGCCTTTTCTATTAATTAAAAAAAATTATGTTAGTTATTTTTTTTTAATTTAATACATTTTATTGAAAACAAAATGCTATGCAATAGCTTTACCGCGGCAGTTCTCGAGTGCCACATGTCTTTTTTTATTGGCGTATCAGTAACGCTCCAAAAGAAAAGGCTATAGCCTTTTCTATTAATTAAAAAAAATTATGTTAGTTATTTTTTTTTAATTTAATACATTTTATTGAAAACAAAATGCTATGCAACAGCTTTACCGCGGCAGTTCTCGAGTGCCACATGTCTTTTTTTATTGGCGTATCAGTAACGCTCCAAAAGAAAAGGCTATAGCCTTTTCTATTAATTAAAAAAAAATTATGTTAGTTATTTTTTTTTAATTTAATACATTTTATTGAAAACAAAATGCTATGCAATAGCTTTACCGCGGCAGTTCTCGAGTGCCACATGTCTTTTTTTATTGGCGTATCAGTAACGCTCCAAAAGAAAAGGCTATAGCCTTTTCTATTAATTAAAAAAAATTATGTTAGTTATTTTTTTTTAATTTAATACATTTTATTGAAAACAAAATGCTATGCAACAGCTTTACCGCGGCAGTTCTCGAGTGCCACATGTCTTTTTTTATTGGCGTATCAGTAACGCTCCAAAAGAAAAGGCTATAGCCTTTTCTATTAATTAAAAAAAAATATGTTAGTTATTTTTTTTTAATTTAATACATTTTATTGAAAACAAAATGCTATGCAATAGCTTTACCGCGGCAGTTCTCGAGTGCCACATGTCTTTTTTTATTGGCGTATCAGTAACGCTCCAAAAGAAAAGGCTATAGCCTTTTCTATTAATTAAAAAAAATTATGTTAGTTATTTTTTTTTAATTTAATACATTTTATTGAAAACAAAATGCTATGCAATAGCTTTACCGCGGCAGTTCTCGAGTGCCACATGTCTTTTTTTATTGGCGTATCAGTAACGCTCCAAAAGAAAAGGCCTTTTCTATTAATTAAAAAAAATTATGTTAGTTATTTTTTTTTAATTTAATACATTTTATTGAAAACAAAATGCTATGCAATAGCTTTACCGCGGCAGTTCTCGAGTGCCACATGTCTTTTTTTATTGGCGTATCAGTAACACTCCAAAAGAAAAGGTCTTTTCTATTAATTAAAAAAAATTATGTTAGTTATTTTTTTTAATTTAATACATTTTATTGAAAACAAAATGCTATGCAATAGCTTTACCGCGGCAGTTCTCGAGTGCCACATGTCTTTTTTTATTGGCGTATCAGTAACGCTCCAAAAGAAAAGGCCTTTTCTATTAATTAAAAAAAATTATGTTAGTTATTTTTTTTTAATTTAATACATTTTATTGAAAACAAAATGCTATGCAACAGCTTTACCGCGGCAGTTCTCGAGTGCCACATGTCTTTTTTTATTGGCGTATCAGTAACGCTCCAAAAGAAAAGGCTATAGCCTTTTCTATTAATTAAAAAAATTATGTTAGTTATTTTTTTTTAATTTAATACATTTTATTGAAAACAAAATGCTATGAAACAGCTTTACCGCGGCAGTTCTCGAGTGCCACATGTCTTTTTTTATTGGCGTATCAGTAACGCTCCAAAAGAAAAGGCCTTTTCTATTAATTAAAAAAAATTATGTTAGTTATTTTTTTTAATTTAATACATTTTATTGAAAACAAAATGCTATGCAATAGCTTTACCGCGGCAGTTCTCGAGTGCCACATGTCTTTTTTTATTGGCGTATCAGTAACGCTCCAAAAGAAAAGGCTATAGCCTTTTCTATTAATTAAAAAAAATTATGTTAGTTATTTTTTTTTTAATTTAATACATTTTATTGAAAACAAAATGCTATGCAACAGCTTTACCGCGGCAGTTCTCGAGTGCCACATGCCTTTTTTTATTGGCGTATCAGTAACGCTCCAAAAGAAAAGGCTATAGCCTTTTCTATTAATTAAAAAAAATTATGTTAGTTGTTTTTTTTCAATTTAATACATTTTATTGAAAACAAAATGCTATGCAACAGCTTTACCGCGGCAGTTCTCGAGTGCCACATGTCTTTTTTTATTGGCGTATCAGTAACGCTCCAAAAGAAAAGGCCTTTTCTATTAATTACAAAAAATTATGTTAGTTATTTTTTTTAATTTAATACATTTTATTGAAAACAAAATGCTATGCAACAGCTTTACCGCGGCAGTTCTCGAGTGCCACATGTCTTTTTTTATTGGCATATCAGTAACGCTCCAAAAGAAAAGGCTATAGCCTTTTCTATTAATTAAAAAAAATTATGTTAGTTATTTTTTTTAATTTAATACATTTTATTGAAAACAAAATGCTATGCAATAGCTTTACCGCGGCAGTTCTCGAGTGCGACATGTCTTTTTTTATTGGCGTATCAGTAACGCTCCAAAAGAAAAGGCTATAGCCTTTTCTATTAATTAAAAAAAAATTATGTTAGTTATTTTTTTTAATTTAATACATTTTATTGAAAACAAAATGCTATGCAATAGCTTTACCGCGGCAGTTCTCGAGTGCCACATGTCTTTTTTATTGGCGTATCAGTAACGCTCCAAAAGAAAAGGCTATAGCCTTTTCTATTAATTAAAAAAAATTATGTTAGTTATTTTTTTTTAATTTAATACATTTTATTGAAAACAAAATGCTATGCAACAGCTTTACCGCGGCAGTTCTCGAGTGCCACATGTCTTTTTTTATTGGCGTATCAGTAACGCTCCAAAAGAAAAGGCCTTTTCTATTAATTAAAAAAAATTATGTTAGTTATTTTTTTTTTAATTTAATACATTTTATTGAAAACAAAATGCTATGCAACAGCTTTACCGCGGCAGTTCCTTTTAGTTATTTTTTTTTAATTTAATACATTTTACTGAAAACAAAATGCTATGCAATAGCTTTACCGCGGCAGTTCTCGAGTGCCACATGTCTTTTTTTATTGGCGTATCAGTAACGCTCCAAAAGAAAAGGCTATAGCCTTTTCTATTAATTAAAAAAAATTATGTTAGTTATTTTTTTTTAATTTAATACATTTTATTGAAAACAAAATGCTATGCAATAGCTTTACCGCGGCAGTTCTCGAGTGCCACATGTCTTTTTTTATTGGCGTATCAGTAACGCTCCAAAAGAAAAGGCTATAGCCTTTTCTATTAATTAAAAAAAATTATGTTAGTTATTTTTTTTTAATTTAATACATTTTATTGAAAACAAAATGCTATGCAATAGCTTTACCGCGGCAGTTCTCGAGTGCCACATGTCTTTTTTTATTGGCGTATCAGTAACGCTCCAAAAGAAAAGGCTATAGCCTTTTCTATTAATTAAAAAAAATTATGTTAGTTATTTTTTTTTAATTTAATACATTTTATTGAAAACAAAATGCTATGCAATAGCTTTACCGCGGCAGTTCTCGAGTGCCACATGTCTTTTTTTATTGGCGTATCAGTAACGCTCCAAAAATTATGTTAGTTATTTTTTTTTAATTTAATACATTTTATTGAAAACAAAATGCTATGCAATAGCTTTACCGCGGTAGTTCTCGAGTGCCACATGTCTTTTTTTATTGGCGTATCAGTAACGCTCCAAAAGAAAAGGCTATAGCCTTTTCTATTAATTAAAAAAAATTATGTTAGTTATTTTTTTTTAATTTAATACATTTTATTGAAAACAAAATGCTATGCAATAGCTTTACCGCGGCAGTTCTCGAGTGCCACATGTCTTTTTTTATTGGCGTATCAGTAACGCTCCAAAAGAAAAGGCTATAGCCTTTTCTATTAATTAAAAAAAATTATGTTAGTTATTTTTTTTTTTAATTTAATACATTTTATTGAAAACAAAATGCTATGCAACAGCTTTACCGCGGCAGTTCTCGAGTGCCACATGTCTTTTTTTATTGGCGTATCAGTAACGCTCCAAAAGAAAAGGCTATAGCCTTTTCTATTAATTAAAAAAATTATGTTAGTTATTTTTTTTAATTTAATACATTTTATTGAAAACAAAATGCTATGCAACAGCTTTACCGCGGCAGTTCTCGAGTGCCACATGTCTTTTTTTATTGGCGTATCAGTAACGCTCCAAAAGAAAAGGCTATAGCCTTTTCTATTAATTAAAAAAAATTATGTTAGTTATTTTTTTTTTAATTTAATACATTTTATTGAAAACAAAATGCTATGCAATAGCTTTACCGCGGCAGTTCTCGAGTGCCACATCATGTCTTTTTTTATTGGCGTATCAGTAACGCTCCAAAAGAAAAGGCTATAGCCTTTTCTAATAATTAAAAAAAATAATGTTATTTATTTTTTTTTAATTTAATACATTTTATTGAAAACAAAATGCTATGCAATAACTTTACCGCGGCAGTTCTCGAGTACCACATGTCTTTTTTTATTGGCGTATCAGTAACGCTCCAAAAGAAAAGGCTATGGCCTTTTCTATTAATTAAAAAAAATTATGTTAGTTATTTTTTTTTAATTTAATACATTTTATTGAAAACAAAATGCTATGCAATAGCTTTACCGCGGCAGTTCTCGAGTGCCACATGTCTTTTTTTATTGGCGTATCAGTAACGCTCCAAAAGAAAAGGCTATAGCCTTTTCTATTAATTAAAAAAAATTATGTTAGTTATTTTTTTTTTAATTTAATACATTTTATTGAAAACAAAATGCTATGCAACAGCTTTACCGCGGCAGTTCTCGAGTGCCACATGTCTTTTTTTATTGGCGTATCAGTAACGCTCCAAAAGAAAAGGCTATAGCCTTTTCTATTAATTAAAAAAATTATGTTAGTTATTTTTTTAATTTAATACATTTTATTGAAAACAAAATGCTATGCAACAGCTTTACCGCGGCAGTTCTCGAGTGCCACATGTCTTTTTTTATTGGCGTATCAGTAACGCTCCAAAAGAAAAGGCTATAGCCTTTTCTATTAATTAAAAAAAATTATGTTAGTTATTTTTTTTTTAATTTAATACATTTTATTGAAAACAAAATGCTATGCAATAGCTTTACCGCGGCAGTTCTCGAGTGCCACATCATGTCTTTTTTTATTGGCGTATCAGTAACGCTCCAAAAGAAAAGGCTATAGCCTTTTCTAATAATTAAAAAAAATAATGTTAGTTATTTTTTTTTAATTTAATACATTTTATTGAAAACAAAATGCTATGCAATAACTTTACCGCGGCAGTTCTCGAGTGCCACATGTCTTTTTTTATTGGCGTATCAGTAACGCTCCAAAAGAAAAGGCTATGGCCTTTTCTATTAATTAAAAAAAATTATGTTAGTTATTTTTTTTTAATTTAATACATTTTATTGAAAACAAAATGCTATGCAATAGCTTTACCGCGGCAGTTCTCGAGTGCCACATGTCTTTTTTTATTGGCGTATCAGTAACGCTCCAAAAGAAAAGGCTATAGCCTTTTCTATTAATTAAAAAAAATTATGTTAGTTATTTTTTTTAATTTAATACATTTTATTGAAAACAAAATGCTATGCAATAGCTTTACCGCGGCAGTTCTCGAGTGCCACATGTCTTTTTTTATTGGCGTATCAGTAACGCTCCAAAAGAAAAGGCTATA
>CATQFJ010000150.1:0-26978 GCA_956483585.1 Gymnocheta viridis
CTATAGCTTTATTTTCTATAAATTAGAAAAAATTATGTTAGTTATTTTTTTTTAATTTAATACATTTATTGAAAACAAAATGCTATGCAATAGCTTTGCCGCGGCAGTTACTCGAGTGCCACATGTCTTTTTTTATTGGCGTATCAGTAACGCTTCCAAAAGAAAAGGCTATAGCCTTTTCTATAAATTAGAAAAAATTATGTTAGTTATTTTTTTTTATTTAATACATTTTATTGAAAACAAAATGCTATGCAATAGCTTTGCCGCGGCAGTTCTCGAGTGCCACATGTCTTTTTTTATTGGCGTATCAGTAACGCTCCAAAAGAAAAGGCTCTATAGCCTTTTCTATAAATTAGAAAAAATTATGTTAGTTATTTTTTTTTAATTTAATACATTTTATTGAAAACAAAATGCTATGCAATAGCTTTGCCGCGGCAGTTCTCGAGTGCCACATGTCTTTTTTTATTGGCGTATCAGTAACGCTCCAAAAGAAAAGGCTATAGCCTTTTCTATAAATTAGAAAAAATTATGTTAGTTATTTTTTTTTAATTTAATACATTTTATTGAAAACAAAATGCTATGCAATAGCTTTGCCGCGGCAGTTCTCGAGTGCCACATGTCTTTTTTTATTGGCGTATCAGTAACGCTCCAAAAGAAAAGGCTATATAGCCTTTTCTATAAATTAGAAAAAATTATGTTAGTTATTTTTTTTTAATTTAATACATTTTATTGAAAACAAAATGCTATGCAATAGCTTTGCCGCGGCAGTTCTCGAGTGCCACATGTCTTTTTTTATTGGCGTATCAGTAACGCTCCAAAAGAAAAGGCTATAGCCTTTTCTATAAATTAGAAAAAATTATGTTAGTTATTTTTTTTTAATTTAATACATTTTATTGAAAACAAAATGCTATGCAATAGCTTTGCCGCGGCAGTTCTCGAGTGCCACATGTCTTTTTTTATTGGCGTATCAGTAACGCTCCAAAAGAAAAGGCTATAGCCTTTTCTATAAATTAGAAAAAATTATGTTAGTTATTTTTTTTTAATTTAATACATTTTATTGAAAACAAAATGCTATGCAATAGCTTTGCCGCGGCAGTTCTCGAGTGCCACATGTCTTTTTTTATTGGCGTATCAGTAACGCTCCAAAAGAAAAGGCTATAGCCTTTTCTATAAATTAGAAAAAATTATGTTAGTTATTTTTTTTTAATTTAATACATTTTATTGAAAACAAAATGCTATGCAATAGCTTTGCCGCGGCAGTTCTCGAGTGCCACATGTCTTTTTTTATTGGCGTATCAGTAACGCTCCAAAAGAAAAGGCTATTAGCCTTTTCTATAAATTAGAAAAAATTATGTTAGTTATTTTTTTTTAATTTAATACATTTTATTGAAAACAAAATGCTATGCAATAGCTTTGCCGCGGCAGTTCTCGAGTGCCACATGTCTTTTTTTATTGGCGTATCAGTAACGCTCCAAAAGAAAAGGCTATAGCCTTTTCTATAAATTAGAAAAAATTATGTTAGTTATTTTTTTTTAATTTAATACATTTTATTGAAAACAAAATGCTATGCAATAGCTTTGCCGCGGCAGTTCTCGAGTGCCACATGTCTTTTTTTATTGGCGTATCAGTAACGCTCCAAAAGAAAAGGCTATAGCCTTTTCTATAAATTAGAAAAAATTATGTTAGTTATTTTTTTTTAATTTAATACATTTTATTGAAAACAAAATGCTATGCAATAGCTTTGCCGCGGCAGTTCTCGAGTGCCACATGTCTTTTTTTATTGGCGTATCAGTAACGCTCCAAAAGAAAAGGCTATAGCCTTTTCTATAAATTAGAAAAAATTATGTTAGTTATTTTTTTTTAATTTAATACATTTTATTGAAAACAAAATGCTATGCAATAGCTTTGCCGCGGCAGTTCTCGAGTGCCACATGTCTTTTTTTATTGGCGTATCAGTAACGCTCGAAAAGAAAAGGCTATATAGCCTTTTCTATAAATTAGAAAAAATTATGTTAGTTATTTTTTTTTAATTTAATACATTTTATTGAAAACAAAATGCTATGCAATAGCTTTGCCGCGGCAGTTCTCGAGTGCCACATGTCTTTTTTTATTGGCGTATCAGTAACGCTCCAAAAGAAAAGGCTATAGCCTTTTCTATAAATTAGAAAAAATTATGTTAGTTATTTTTTTTAATTTAATACATTTTATTGAAAACAAAATGCTATGCAATAGCTTTGCCGCGGCAGTTCTCGAGTGCCACATGTCTTTTTTTATTGGCGTATCAGTAACGCTCCAAAAGAAAAGGCTATAGCCTTTTCTATAAATTAGAAAAAAATTATGTTAGTTATTTTTTTTTTAATTTAATACATTTTATTGAAAACAAAATGCTATGCAATAGCTTTGCCGCGGCAGTTCTCGAGTGCCACATGTCTTTTTTTATTGGCGTATCAGTAACGCTCCAAAAGAAAAGGCTATATAGCCTTTTCTATAAATTAGAAAAAATTATGTTAGTTATTTTTTTTTAATTTAATACATTTTATTGAAAACAAAATGCTATGCAATAGCTTTGCCGTGGCAGTTCTCGAGTGCCACATGTCTTTTTTTATTGGCGTATCAGTAACGCTCCAAAAGAAAAGGCTATAGCCTTTTCTATAAATTAGAAAAAATTATGTTAGTTATTTTTTTTTAATTTAATACATTTTATTGAAAACAAAATGCTATGCAATAGCTTTGCCGTGGCAGTTCTCGAGTGCCACATGTCTTTTTTTATTGGCGTATCAGTAACGCTCCAAAAGAAAAGGCTATAGCCTTTTCTATAAATTAGAAAAAATTATGTTAGTTATTTTTTTTTAATTTAATACATTTTATTGAAAACAAAATGCTATGCAATAGCTTTGCCGCGGCAGTTCTCGAGTGCCACATGTCTTTTTTTATTGGCGTATCAGTAACGCTCCAAAAGAAAAGGCTATATATAGCCTTTTCTATAAATTAGAAAAAATTATGTTAGTTATTTTTTTTTAATTTAATACATTTTATTGAAAACAAAATGCTATGCAATAGCTTTGCCGTGGCAGTTCTCGAGTGCCACATGTCTTTTTTTATTGGCGTATCAGTAACGCTCCAAAAGAAAAGGCTATAGCCTTTTCTATAAATTAGAAAAAATTATGTTAGTTATTTTTTTTTAATTTAATACATTTTATTGAAAACAAAATGCTATGCAATAGCTTTGCCGTGGCAGTTCTCGAGTGCCACATGTCTTTTTTTATTGGCGTATCAGTAACGCTCCAAAAGAAAAGGCTATAGCCTTTTCTATAAATTAGAAAAAATTATGTTAGTTATTTTTTTTTAATTTAATACATTTTATTGAAAACAAAATGCTATGCAATAGCTTTGCCGCGGCAGTTCTCGAGTGCCACATGTCTTTTTTTATTGGCGTATCAGTAACGCTCCAAAAGAAAAGGCTATATATAGCCTTTTCTATAAATTAGAAAAAATTATGTTAGTTATTTTTTTTTAATTTAATACATTTTATTGAAAACAAAATGCTATGCAATAGCTTTGCCGTGGCAGTTCTCGAGTGCCACATGTCTTTTTTTATTGGCGTATCAGTAACGCTCCAAAAGAAAAGGCTATAGCCTTTTCTATAAATTAGAAAAAATTATGTTAGTTATTTTTTTTTAATTTAATACATTTTATTGAAAACAAAATGCTATGCAATAGCTTTGCCGTGGCAGTTCTCGAGTGCCACATGTCTTTTTTTATTGGCGTATCAGTAACGCTCCAAAAGAAAAGGCTATAGCCTTTTCTATAAATTAGAAAAAATTATGTTAGTTATTTTTTTTTAATTTAATACATTTTATTGAAAACAAAATGCTATGCAATAGCTTTGCCGCGGCAGTTCTCGAGTGCCACATGTCTTTTTTTATTGGCGTATCAGTAACGCTCCAAAAGAAAAGGCTATAGCCTTTTCTATAAATTAGAAAAAATTATGTTAGTTATTTTTTTTTAATTTAATACATTTTATTGAAAACAAAATGCTATGCAATAGCTTTGCCGCGGCAGTTCTCGAGTGCCACATGTCTTTTTTTATTGGCGTATCAGTAACGCTCCAAAAGAAAAGGCTATATAGCCTTTTCTATAAATTAGAAAAAATTATGTTAGTTATTTTTTTTTAATTTAATACATTTTATTGAAAACAAAATGCTATGCAATAGCTTTGCCGCGGCAGTTCTCGAGTGCCACATGTCTTTTTTTATTGGCGTATCAGTAACGCTCCAAAAGAAAAGGCTATAGCCTTTTCTATAAATTAGAAAAAAATTATGTTAGTTATTTTTTTTTTAATTTAATACATTTTATTGAAAACAAAATGCTATGCAATAGCTTTGCCGCGGCAGTTCTCGAGTGCCACATGTCTTTTTTTATTGGCGTATCAGTAACGCTCCAAAAGAAAAGGCTATATAGCCTTTTCTATAAATTAGAAAAAATTATGTTAGTTATTTTTTTTTAATTTAATACATTTTATTGAAAACAAAATGCTATGCAATAGCTTTGCCGTGGCAGTTCTCGAGTGCCACATGTCTTTTTTTATTGGCGTATCAGTAACGCTCCAAAAGAAAAGGCTATAGCCTTTTCTATAAATTAGAAAAAATTATGTTAGTTATTTTTTTTTAATTTAATACATTTTATTGAAAACAAAATGCTATGCAATAGCTTTGCCGTGGCAGTTCTCGAGTGCCACATGTCTTTTTTTATTGGCGTATCAGTAACGCTCCAAAAGAAAAGGCTATAGCCTTTTCTATAAATTAGAAAAAATTATGTTAGTTATTTTTTTTTTTAATTTAATACATTTTATTGAAAACAAAATGCTATGCAATAGCTTTGCCGTGGCAGTTCTCGAGTGCCACATGTCTTTTTTTATTGGCGTATCAGTAACGCTCCAAAAGAAAAGGCTATAGCCTTTTCTATAAATTAGAAAAAATTATGTTAGTTATTTTTTTTTAATTTAATACATTTTATTGAAAACAAAATGCTATGCAATAGCTTTGCCATGGCAGTTCTCGAGTGCCACATGTCTTTTTTTATTGGCGTATCAGTAACGCTCCAAAAGAAAAGGCTATAGCCTTTTCTATAAATTAGAAAAAATTATGTTAGTTATTTTTTTTTAATTTAATACATTTTATTGAAAACAAAATGCTATGCAATAGCTTTGCCGTGGCAGTTCTCGAGTGCCACATGTCTTTTTTTATTGGCGTATCAGTAACGCTCCAAAAGAAAAGGCTATAGCCTTTTCTATAAATTAGAAAAAATTATGTTAGTTATTTTTTTTTTTAATTTAATACATTTTATTGAAAACAAAATGCTATGCAATAGCTTTGCCGTGGCAGTTCTCGAGTGCCACATGTCTTTTTTTATTGGCGTATCAGTAACGCTCCAAAAGAAAAGGCTATAGCCTTTTCTATAAATTAGAAAAAATTATGTTAGTTATTTTTTTTTAATTTAATACATTTTATTGAAAACAAAATGCTATGCAATAGCTTTGCCATGGCAGTTCTCGAGTGCCACATGTCTTTTTTTATTGGCGTATCAGTAACGCTCCAAAAGAAAAGGCTATAGCCTTTTCTATAAATTAGAAAAAATTATGTTAGTTATTTTTTTTTAATTTAATACATTTTATTGAAAACAAAATGCTATGCAATAGCTTTGCCGTGGCAGTTCTCGAGTGCCACATGTCTTTTTTTATTGGCGTATCAGTAACGCTCCAAAAGAAAAGGCTATATATAGCCTTTTCTATAAATTAGAAAAAATTATGTTAGTTATTTTTTTTTAATTTAATACATTTTATTGAAAACAAAATGCTATGCAATAGCTTTGCCGTGGCAGTTCTCGAGTGCCACATGTCTTTTTTTATTGGCGTATCAGTAACGCTCCAAAAGAAAAGGCTATAGCCTTTTCTATAAATTAGAAAAAATTATGTTAGTTATTTTTTTTTAATTTAATACATTTTATTGAAAACAAAATGCTATGCAATAGCTTTGCCGTGGCAGTTCTCGAGTGCCACATGTCTTTTTTTATTGGCGTATCAGTAACGCTCCAAAAGAAAAGGCTATAGCCTTTTCTATAAATTAGAAAAAATTATGTTAGTTATTTTTTTTTAATTTAATACATTTTATTGAAAACAAAATGCTATGCAATAGCTTTGCCGTGGCAGTTCTCGAGTGCCACATGTCTTTTTTTATTGGCGTATCAGTAACGCTCCAAAAGAAAAGGCTATAGCCTTTTCTATAAATTAGAAAAAATTATGTTAGTTATTTTTTTTTAATTTAATACATTTTATTGAAAACAAAATGCTATGCAATAGCTTTGCCGCGGCAGTTCTCGAGTGCCACATGTCTTTTTTTATTGGCGTATCAGTAACGCTCCAAAAGAAAAGGCTATAGCCTTTTCTATAAATTAGAAAAAATTATGTTAGTTATTTTTTTTTAATTTAATACATTTTATTGAAAACAAAATGCTATGCAATAGCTTTGCCGCGGCAGTTCTCGAGTGCCACATGTCTTTTTTTATTGGCGTATCAGTAACGCTCCAAAAGAAAAGGCTATATAGCCTTTTCTATAAATTAGAAAAAATTATGTTAGTTATTTTTTTTTAATTTAATACATTTTATTGAAAACAAAATGCTATGCAATAGCTTTGCCGTGGCAGTTCTCGAGTGCCACATGTCTTTTTTTATTGGCGTATCAGTAACGCTCCAAAAGAAAAGGCTATAGCCTTTTCTATAAATTAGAAAAAATTATGTTAGTTATTTTTTTTTAATTTAATACATTTTATTGAAAACAAAATGCTATGCAATAGCTTTGCCGTGGCAGTTCTCGAGTGCCACATGTCTTTTTTTATTGGCGTATCAGTAACGCTCCAAAAGAAAAGGCTATAGCCTTTTCTATAAATTAGAAAAAATTATGTTAGTTATTTTTTTTTAATTTAATACATTTTATTGAAAACAAAATGCTATGCAATATTTTTGCCGCGGCAGTTCTCGAGTGCCACATGTCTTTTTTTATTGGCGTATCAGTAACGCTCCAAAAGAAAAGGCTATAGCCTTTTCTATAAATTAGAAAAAATTATGTTAGTTATTTTTTTTTAATTTAATACATTTTATTGAAAACAAAATGCTATGCAATAGCTTTGCCGTGGCAGTTCTCGAGTGCCACATGTCTTTTTTTATTGGCGTATCAGTAACGCTCCAAAAGAAAAGGCTATAGCCTTTTCTATAAATTAGAAAAAATTATGTTAGTTATTTTTTTTTAATTTAATACATTTTATTGAAAACAAAATGCTATGCAATAGCTTTGCCGTGGCAGTTCTCGAGTGCCACATGTCTTTTTTTATTGGCGTATCAGTAACGCTCCAAAAGAAAAGGCTATAGCCTTTTCTATAAATTAGAAAAAATTATGTTAGTTATTTTTTTTTAATTTAATACATTTTATTGAAAACAAAATGCTATGCAATAGCTTTGCCGTGGCAGTTCTCGAGTGCCACATGTCTTTTTTTATTGGCGTATCAGTAACGCTCCAAAAGAAAAGGCTATAGCCTTTTCTATAAATTAGAAAAAATTATGTTAGTTATTTTTTTTTAATTTAATACATTTTATTGAAAACAAAATGCTATGCAATAGCTTTGCCGCGGCAGTTCTCGAGTGCCACATGTCTTTTTTTATTGGCGTATCAGTAACGCTCCAAAAGAAAAGGCTATAGCCTTTTCTATAAATTAGAAAAAATTATGTTAGTTATTTTTTTTTAATTTAATACATTTTATTGAAAACAAAATGCTATGCAATAGCTTTGCCGTGGCAGTTCTCGAGTGCCACATGTCTTTTTTTATTGGCGTATCAGTAACGCTCCAAAAGAAAAGGCTAGTTATTTTTTTTTAATTTAATACATTTTATTGAAAACAAAATGCTATGCAATAGCTTTGCCGCGGCAGTTCTCGAGTGCCACATGTCTTTTTTTATTGGCGTATCAGTAACGCTCCAAAAGAAAAGGCTATAGCCTTTTCTATAAATTAGAAAAAATTATGTTAGTTATTTTTTTTTAATTTAATACATTTTATTGAAAACAAAATGCTATGCAATAGCTTTGCCGCGGCAGTTCTCGAGTGCCACATGTCTTTTTTTATTGGCGTATCTGTAACGCTCCAAAAGAAAAGGCTATAGACTTTTCTATAAATTAGAAAAAATTATGTTAGTTATTTTTTTTTAATTTAATACATTTTATTGAAAACAAAATGCTATGCAATAGCTTTGCCGTGGCAGTTCTCGAGTGCCACATGTCTTTTTTTATTGGCGTATCAGTAACGCTCCAAAAGAAAAGGCTATAGCCTTTTCTATAAATTAGAAAAAATTATGTTAGTTATTTTTTTTTAATTTAATACATTTTATTGAAAACAAAATGCTATGCAATAGCTTTGCCGCGGCAGTTCTCGAGTGCCACATGTCTTTTTTTATTGGCGTATCAGTAACGCTCCAAAAGAAAAGGCTATAGCCTTTTCTATAAATTAGAAAAAATTATGTTAGTTATTTTTTTTTAATTTAATACATTTTATTGAAAACAAAATGCTATGCAATAGCTTTGCCGCGGCAGTTCTCGAGTGCCACATGTCTTTTTTTATTGGCGTATCAGTAACGCTCCAAAAGAAAAGGCTATAGCCTTTTCTATAAATTAGAAAAAATTATGTTAGTTATTTTTTTTTAATTTAATACATTTTATTGAAAACAAAATGCTATGCAATAGCTTTGCCGTGGCAGTTCTCGAGTGCCACATGTCTTTTTTTATTGGCGTATCAGTAACGCTCCAAAAGAAAAGGCTATAGCCTTTTCTATAAATTAGAAAAAATTATGTTAGTTATTTTTTTTTAATTTAATACATTTTATTGAAAACAAAATGCTATGCAATAGCTTTGCCGCGGCAGTTCTCGAGTGCCACATGTCTTTTTTTATTGGCGTATCAGTAACGCTCCAAAAGAAAAGGCTATAGCCTTTTCTATAAATTAGAAAAAATTATGTTAGTTATTTTTTTTTAATTTAATACATTTTATTGAAAACAAAATGCTATGCAATAGCTTTGCCGCGGCAGTTCTCGAGTGCCACATGTCTTTTTTTATTGGCGTATCAGTAACGCTCCAAAAGAAAAGGCTATAGCCTTTTCTATAAATTAGAAAAAATTATGTTAGTTATTTTTTTTTAATTTAATACATTTTATTGAAAACAAAATGCTATGCAATAGCTTTGCCGTGGCAGTTCTCGAGTGCCACATGTCTTTTTTTATTGGCGTATCAGTAACGCTCCAAAAGAAAAGGCTATAGCCTTTTCTATAAATTAGAAAAAATTATGTTAGTTATTTTTTTTTAATTTAATACATTTTATTGAAAACAAAATGCTATGCAATAGCTTTGCCGCGGCAGTTCTCGAGTGCCACATGTCTTTTTTTATTGGCGTATCAGTAACGCTCCAAAAGAAAAGGCTATAGCCTTTTCTATAAATTAGAAAAAATTATGTTAGTTATTTTTTTTAATTTAATACATTTTATTGAAAACAAAATGCTATGCAATAGCTTTGCCGTGGCAGTTCTCGAGTGCCACATGTCTTTTTTTATTGGCGTATCAGTAACGCTCCAAAAGAAAAGGCTATAGCCTTTTCTATAAATTAGAAAAAATTATGTTAGTTATTTTTTTTTAATTTAATACATTTTATTGAAAACAAAATGCTATGCAATAGCTTTGCCGCGGCAGTTCTCGAGTGCCACATGTGTTTTTTTATTGGCGTATCAGTAACGCTCCAAAAGAAAAGGCTATAGCCTTTTCTATAAATTAGAAAAAATTATGTTAGTTATTTTTTTTTAATTTAATACATTTTATTGAAAACAAAATGCTATGCAATAGCTTTGCCGTGGCAGTTCTCGAGTGCCACATGTCTTTTTTTATTGGCGTATCAGTAACGCTCCAAAAGAAAAGGCTATAGCCTTTTCTATAAATTAGAAAAAATTATGTTAGTTATTTTTTTTTAATTTAATACATTTTATTGAAAACAAAATGCTATGCAATAGCTTTGCCGCGGCAGTTCTCGAGTGCCACATGTCTTTTTTTATTGGCGTATCAGTAACGCTCCAAAAGAAAAGGCTATAGCCTTTTCTATAAATTAGAAAAAATTATGTTAGTTATTTTTTTTTAATTTAATACATTTTATTGAAAACAAAATGCTATGCAATAGCTTTGCCGTGGCAGTTCTCGAGTGCCACATGTCTTTTTTTATTGGCGTATCAGTAACGCTCCAAAAGAAAAGGCTATTATAGCCTTTTCTATAAATTAGAAAAAATTATGTTAGTTATTTTTTTTTAATTTAATACATTTTATTGAAAACAAAATGCTATGCAATAGCTTTGCCGCGGCAGTTCTCGAGTGCCACATGTCTTTTTTTATTGGCGTATCAGTAACGCTCCAAAAGAAAAGGCTATAGCCTTTTCTATAAATTAGAAAAAATTATGTTAGTTATTTTTTTTTAATTTAATACATTTTATTGAAAACAAAATGCTATGCAATAGCTTTGCCGTGGCAGTTCTCGAGTGCCACATGTCTTTTTTTATTGGCGTATCAGTAACGCTCCAAAAGAAAAGGCTTTAGCCTTTTCTATAAATTAGAAAAAATTATGTTAGTTATTTTTTTTTAATTTAATACATTTTATTGAAAACAAAATGCTATGCAATAGCTTTGCCGCGGCAGTTCTCGAGTGCCACATGTCTTTTTTTATTGGCGTATCAGTAACGCTCCAAAAGAAAAGGCTATAGCCTTTTCTATAAATTAGAAAAAATTATGTTAGTTATTTTTTTTTTAATTTAATACATTTTATTGAAAACAAAATGCTATGCAATAGCTTTGCCGTGGCAGTTCTCGAGTGCCACATGTCTTTTTTTATTGGCGTACCAGTAACGCTCCAAAAGAAAAGGCTATAGCCTTTTCTATAAATTAGAAAAAATTATGTTAGTTATTTTTTTTTAATTTAATACATTTTATTGAAAACAAAATGCTATGCAATAGCTTTGCCGCGGCAGTTCTCGAGTGCCACATGTCTTTTTTTATTGGCGTATCAGTAACGCTCCAAAAGAAAAGGCTATAGCCTTTTCTATAAATTAGAAAAAATTATGTTAGTTATTTTTTTTTAATTTAATACATTTTATTGAAAACAAAATGCTATGCAATAGCTTTGCCGTGGCAGTTCTCGAGTGCCACATGTCTTTTTTTATTGGCGTATCAGTAACGCTCCAAAAGAAAAGGCTATAGCCTTTTCTATAAATTAGAAAAAATTATGTTAGTTATTTTTTTTTAATTTAATACATTTTATTGAAAACAAAATGCTATGCAATAGCTTTGCCGTGGCAGTTCTCGAGTGCCACATGTCTTTTTTTATTGGCGTATCAGTAACGCTCCAAAAGAAAAGGCTGTAGCCTTTTCTATAAATTAGAAAAAATTATGTTAGTTATTTTTTTTTAATTTAATACATTTTATTGAAAACAAAATGCTATGCAATAGCTTTGCCGTGGCAGTTCTCGAGTGCCACATGTCTTTTTTTATTGGCGTATCAGTGACGCTCCAAAAGAAAAGGCTATATAGCCTTTTCTATAAATTAGAAAAAATTATGTTAGTTATTTTTTTTTAATTTAATACATTTTATTGAAAACAAAATGCTATGCAATAGCTTTGCCGTGGCAGTTCTCGAGTGCCACATGTCTTTTTTTATTGGCGTATCAGTAACGCTCCAAAAGAAAAGGCTATAGCCTTTTCTATAAATTAGAAAAAATTATGTTAGTTATTTTTTTTTAATTTAATACATTTTATTGAAAACAAAATGCTATGCAATAGCTTTGCCGCAGCAGTTCTCGAGTGCCACATGTCTTTTCTATAAATTAGAAAAAATTATGTTAGTTATTTTTTATTTAATTTAATACATTTTATTGAAAACAAAATGCTATGCAATAGCTTTGCCGCAGCAGTTCTCGAGTGCCACATGTCTTTTTTTATTGGCGTATCAGTAACGCTCCAAAAGAAAAGGCTATAGCCTTTTCTATAAATTAGAAAAAATTATGTTAGTTATTTTTTTTTTAATTTAATACATTTTATTGAAAACAAAATGCTATGCAATAGCTTTGCCGCAGCAGTTCTCGAGTGCCACATGTCTTTTCTATAAATTAGAAAAAATTATGTTAGTTATTTTTTTTTAATTTAATACATTTTATTGAAAACAAAATGCTATGCAATAGCTTTGCCGCAGCAGTTCTCGAGTGCCACATGTCTTTTCTATAAATTAGAAAAAATTATGTTAGTTATTTTTTTTTAATTTAATACATTTTATTGAAAACAAAATGCTATGCAATAGCTTTGCCGCAGCAGTTCTCGAGTGCCACATGTCTTTTTTTATTGGCGTATCAGTAACGCTCCAAAAGAAAAGGCCTTTTCTATAAATTAGAAAAAATTATGTTAGTTATTTTTTTTTTTAATTTAATACATTTTATTGAAAACAAAATGCTATGCAATAGCTTTGCCGCGGCAGTTCTCGAGTGCCACATGTCTTTTTTTATTGGCGTATCAGTAACGCTCCAAAAGAAAAGGCTATAGCCTTTTCTATAAATTAGAAAAAATTATGTTAGTTATTTTTTTTTAATTTAATACATTTTATTGAAAACAAAATGCTATGCAATAGCTTTGCCGCAGCAGTTCTCGAGTGCCACATGTCTTTTCTATAAATTAGAAAAAATTATGTTAGTTATTTTTTTTTTAATTTAATACATTTTATTGAAAACAAAATGCTATGCAATAGCTTTGCCGCAGCAGTTCTCGAGTGCCACATGTCTTTTCTATAAATTAGAAAAAATTATGTTAGTTATTTTTTTTTAATTTAATACATTTTATTGAAAACAAAATGCTATGCAATAGCTTTGCCGCGGCAGTTCTCGAGTGCCACATGTCTTTTTTTATTGGCGTATCAGTAACGCTCCAAAAGAAAAGGCTATAGCCTTTTCTATAAATTAGAAAAAATTATGTTAGTTATTTTTTTTTTAATTTAATACATTTTATTGAAAACAAAATGCTATGCAATAGCTTTGCCGCAGCAGTTCTCGAGTGCCACATGTCTTTTCTATAAATTAGAAAAAATTATGTTAGTTATTTTTTTTTTAATTTAATACATTTTATTGAAAACAAAATGCTATGCAATAGCTTTGCCGCAGCAGTTCTCGAGTGCCACATGTCTTTTTTTATTGGCGTATCAGTAACGCTCCAAAAGAAAAGGCTATAGCCTTTTCTATAAATTAGAAAAAATTATGTTAGTTATTTTTTTTTAATTTAATACATTTTATTGAAAACAAAATGCTATGCAATAGCTTTGCCGCGGCAGTTCTCGAGTGCCACATGTCTTTTTTTATTGGCGTATCAGTAACGCTCCAAAAGAAAAGGCTATAGCCTTTTCTATAAATTAGAAAAAATTATGTTAGTTATTTTTTTTTAATTTAATACATTTTATTGAAAACAAAATGCTATGCAATAGCTTTGCCGCGGCAGTTCTCGAGTGCCACATGTCTTTTTTTATTGGCGTATCAGTAACGCTCCAAAAGAAAAGGCTATAGCCTTTTCTATAAATTAGAAAAAATTATGTTAGTTATTTTTTTTTAATTTAATACATTTTATTGAAAACAAAATGCTATGCAATAGCTTTGCCGCGGCAGTTCTCGAGTGCCACATGTCTTTTTTTATTGGCGTATCAGTAACGCTCCAAAAGAAAAGGCTATAGCCTTTTCTATAAATTAGAAAAAATTATGTTAGTTATTTTTTTTTAATTTAATACATTTTATTGAAAACAAAATGCTATGCAATAGCTTTGCCGCGGCAGTTCTCGAGTGCCACATGTCTTTTTTTATTGGCGTATCAGTAACGCTCCAAAAGAAAAGGCTATAGCCTTTTCTATAAATTAGAAAAAATTATGTTAGTTATTTTTTTTAATTTAATACATTTTATTGAAAACAAAATGCTATGCAATAGCTTTGCCGCGGCAGTTCTCGAGTGCCACATGTCTTTTTTTATTGGCGTATCAGTAACGCTCCAAAAGAAAAGGCTATAGCCTTTTCTATAAATTAGAAAAAATTATGTTAGTTATTTTTTTTAATTTAATACATTTTATTGAAAACAAAATGCTATGCAATAGCTTTGCCGCGGCAGTTCTCGAGTGCCACATGTCTTTTTTTATTGGCGTATCAGTAACGCTCCAAAAGAAAAGGCTATAGCCTTTTCTATAAATTAGAAAAAATTATGTTAGTTATTTTTTTTTAATTTAATACATTTTATTGAAAACAAAATGCTATGCAATAGCTTTGCCGCGGCAGTTCTCGAGTGCCACATGTCTTTTTTTATTGGCGTATCAGTAACGCTCCAAAAGAAAAGGCTATAGCCTTTTCTATAAATTAGAAAAAATTATGTTAGTTATTTTTTTTAATTTAATACATTTTATTGAAAACAAAATGCTATGCAATAGCTTTGCCGCAGCAGTTCTCGAGTGCCACATGTCTTTTTTTATTGGCGTATCAGTAACGCTCCAAAAGAAAAGGCTATAGCCTTTTCTATAAATTAGAAAAAATTACGTTAGTTATTTTTTTTTAATTTAATACATTTTATTGAAAACAAAATGCTATGCAATAGCTTTGCCGCGGCAGTTCTCGAGTGCCACATGTCTTTTTTATTGGCGTATCAGTAACGCTCCAAAAGAAAAGGCTATAGCCTTTTCTATAAATTAGAAAAAATTATGTTAGTTATTTTTTTTTAATTTAATACATTTTATTGAAAACAAAATGCTATGCAATAGCTTTGCCGCGGCAGTTCTCGAGTGCCACATGTCTTTTTTTATTGGCGTATCAGTAACGCTCCAAAAGAAAAGGCTATAGCCTTTTCTATAAATTAGAAAAAATTATGTTAGTTATTTTTTTTTAATTTAATACATTTTATTGAAAACAAAATGCTATGCAATAGCTTTGCCGCGGCAGTTCTCGAGTGCCACATGTCTTTTTTTATTGGCGTATCAGTAACGCTCCAAAAGAAAAGGCTATAGCCTTTTCTATAAATTAGAAAAAATTATGTTAGTTATTTTTTTTAATTTAATACATTTTATTGAAAACAAAATGCTATGCAATAGCTTTGCCGCGGCAGTTCTCGAGTGCCACATGTCTTTTTTTATTGGCGTATCAGTAACGCTCCAAAAGAAAAGGCTATAGCCTTTTCTATAAATTAGAAAAAATTACGTTAGTTATTTTTTTTTAATTTAATACATTTTATTGAAAACAAAATGCTATGCAATAGCTTTGCCGCGGCAGTTCTCGAGTGCCACATGTCTTTTTTTATTGGCGTATCAGTAACGCTCCAAAAGAAAAGGCTATAGCCTTTTCTATAAATTAGAAAAAATTATGTTAGTTATTTTTTTTTAATTTAATACATTTTATTGAAAACAAAATGCTATGCAATAGCTTTGCCGCGGCAGTTCTCGAGTGCCACATGTCTTTTTTTATTGGCGTATCAGTAACGCTCCAAAAGAAAAGGCTATAGCCTTTTCTATAAATTAGAAAAAATTATGTTAGTTATTTTTTTTTAATTTAATACATTTTATTGAAAACAAAATGCTATGCAATAGCTTTGCCGCGGCAGTTCTCGAGTGCCACATGTCTTTTTTTATTGGCGTATCAGTAACGCTCCAAAAGAAAAGGCTATAGCCTTTTCTATAAATTAGAAAAAATTATGTTAGTTATTTTTTTTTAATTTAATACATTTTATTGAAAACAAAATGCTATGCAATAGCTTTGCCGCGGCAGTTCTCGAGTGCCACATGTCTTTTTTTATTGGCGTATCAGTAACGCTCCAAAAGAAAAGGCTATAGCCTTTTCTATAAATTAGAAA
This sequence comes from Gymnocheta viridis, assembly GCA_956483585.1. Lineage (NCBI taxonomy): Eukaryota > Metazoa > Arthropoda > Insecta > Diptera > Tachinidae > Gymnocheta > Gymnocheta viridis. Next base: position 15,979 of record CATQFJ010000150.1, read on the forward strand.
AAATTATGTTAGTTATTTTTTTTTAATTTAATACATTTTATTGAAAACAAAATGCTATGCAATAGCTTTGCCGCGGCAGTTCTCGAGTGCCACATGTCTTTTTTTATTGGCGTATCAGTAACGCTCCAAAAGAAAAGGCTATAGCCTTTTCTATAAATTAGAAAAAATTATGTTAGTTATTTTTTTTTAATTTAATACATTTTATTGAAAACAAAATGCTATGCAATAGCTTTGCCGCGGCAGTTCTCGAGTGCCACATGTCTTTTTTTATTGGCGTATCAGTAACGCTCCAAAAGAAAAGGCTATAGCCTTTTCTATAAATTAGAAAAAATTATGTTAGTTATTTTTTTTTAATTTAATACATTTTATTGAAAACAAAATGCTATGCAATAGCTTTGCCGCGGCAGTTCTCGAGTGCCACATGTCTTTTTTTATTGGCGTATCAGTAACGCTCCAAAAGAAAAGGCTATAGCCTTTTCTATAAATTAGAAAAAATTATGTTAGTTATTTTTTTTTAATTTAATACATTTTATTGAAAACAAAATGCTATGCAATAGCTTTGCCGCGGCAGTTCTCGAGTGCCACATGTCTTTTTTTATTGGCGTATCAGTAACGCTCCAAAAGAAAAGGCTATAGCCTTTTCTATAAATTAGAAAAAATTATGTTAGTTATTTTTTTTTAATTTAATACATTTTATTGAAAACAAAATGCTATGCAATAGCTTTGCCGCGGCAGTTCTCGAGTGCCACATGTCTTTTTTTATTGGCGTATCAGTAACGCTCCAAAAGAAAAGGCTATAGCCTTTTCTATAAATTAGAAAAAATTATGTTAGTTATTTTTTTTTAATTTAATACATTTTATTGAAAACAAAATGCTATGCAATAGCTTTGCCGCGGCAGTTCTCGAGTGCCACATGTCTTTTTTTATTGGCGTATCAGTAACGCTCCAAAAGAAAAGGCTATAGCCTTTTCTATAAATTAGAAAAAATTATGTTAGTTATTTTTTTTTAATTTAATACATTTTATTGAAAACAAAATGCTATGCAATAGCTTTGCCGCGGCAGTTCTCGAGTGCCACATGTCTTTTTTTATTGGCGTATCAGTAACGCTCCAAAAGAAAAGGCTATAGCCTTTTCTATAAATTAGAAAAAATTATGTTAGTTATTTTTTTTTAATTTAATACATTTTATTGAAAACAAAATGCTATGCAATAGCTTTGCCGCGGCAGTTCTCGAGTGCCACATGTCTTTTTTTATTGGCGTATCAGTAACGCTCCAAAAGAAAAGGCTATAGCCTTTTCTATAAATTAGAAAAAATTATGTTAGTTATTTTTTTTTAATTTAATACATTTTATTGAAAACAAAATGCTATGCAATAGCTTTGCCGCGGCAGTTCTCGAGTGCCACATGTCTTTTTTTATTGGCGTATCAGTAACGCTCCAAAAGAAAAGGCTATAGCCTTTTCTATAAATTAGAAAAAATTATGTTAGTTATTTTTTTTTAATTTAATACATTTTATTGAAAACAAAATGCTATGCAATAGCTTTGCCGCGGCAGTTCTCGAGTGCCACATGTCTTTTTTTATTGGCGTATCAGTAACGCTCCAAAAGAAAAGGCTATAGCCTTTTCTATAAATTAGAAAAAATTATGTTAGTTATTTTTTTTTAATTTAATACATTTTATTGAAAACAAAATGCTATGCAATAGCTTTGCCGCGGCAGTTCTCGAGTGCCACATGTCTTTTTTTATTGGCGTATCAGTAACGCTCCAAAAGAAAAGGCTATAGCCTTTTCTATAAATTAGAAAAAATTATGTTAGTTATTTTTTTTTAATTTAATACATTTTATTGAAAACAAAATGCTATGCAATACGCTTTGCCGCGGCAGTTCTCGAGTGCCACATGTCTTTTTTTATTGGCGTATCAGTAACGCTCCAAAAGAAAAGGCTATAGCCTTTTCTATAAATTAGAAAAAATTATGTTAGTTATTTTTTTTTAATTTAATACATTTTATTGAAAACAAAATGCTATGCAATAGCTTTGCCGCGGCAGTTCTCGAGTGCCACATGTCTTTTTTTATTGGCGTATCAGTAACGCTCCAAAAGAAAAGGCTATAGCCTTTTCTATAAATTAGAAAAAATTATGTTAGTTATTTTTTTTTAATTTAATACATTTTATTGAAAACAAAATGCTGCAATAGCTTTGCCGCGGCAGTTCTCGAGTGCCACATGTCTTTTTTTATTGGCGTATCAGTAACGCTCCAAAAGAAAAGGCTATAGCCTTTTCTATAAATTAGAAAAAATTATGTTAGTTATTTTTTTTTAATTTAATACATTTTATTGAAAACAAAATGCTATGCAATAGCTTTGCCGCGGCAGTTCTCGAGTGCCACATGTCTTTTTTTATTGGCGTATCAGTAACGCTCCAAAAGAAAAGGCTATAGCCTTTTCTATAAATTAGAAAAAATTATGTTAGTTATTTTTTTTTAATTTAATACATTTTATTGAAAACAAAATGCTATGCAATAGCTTTGCCGCGGCAGTTCTCGAGTGCCACATGTCTTTTTTTATTGGCGTATCAGTAACGCTCCAAAAGAAAAGGCTATAGCCTTTTCTATAAATTAGAAAAAATTATGTTAGTTATTTTTTTTTAATTTAATACATTTTATTGAAAACAAAATGCTATGCAATAGCTTTGCCGCGGCAGTTCTCGAGTGCCACATGTCTTTTTTTATTGGCGTATCAGTAACGCTCCAAAAGAAAAGGCTATAGCCTTTTCTATAAATTAGAAAAAATTATGTTAGTTATTTTTTTTTAATTTAATACATTTTATTGAAAACAAAATGCTATGCAATAGCTTTGCCGCGGCAGTTCTCGAGTGCCACATGTCTTTTTTTATTGGCGTATCAGTAACGCTCCAAAAGAAAAGGCTATAGCCTTTTCTATAAATTAGAAAAAATTATGTTAGTTATTTTTTTTTAATTTAATACATTTTATTGAAAACAAAATGCTATGCAATAGCTTTGCCGCGGCAGTTCTCGAGTGCCACATGTCTTTTTTTATTGGCGTATCAGTAACGCTCCAAAAGAAAAGGCTATAGCCTTTTCTATAAATTAGAAAAAATTATGTTAGTTATTTTTTTTTAATTTAATACATTTTATTGAAAACAAAATGCTATGCAATAGCTTTGCCGCGGCAGTTCTCGAGTGCCACATGTCTTTTTTTATTGGCGTATCAGTAACGCTCCAAAAGAAAAGGCTATAGCCTTTTCTATAAATTAGAAAAAATTATGTTAGTTATTTTTTTTTAATTTAATACATTTTATTGAAAACAAAATGCTATGCAATAGCTTTGCCGCGGCAGTTCTCGAGTGCCACATGTCTTTTTTTATTGGCGTATCAGTAACGCTCCAAAAGAAAAGGCTATAGCCTTTTCTATAAATTAGAAAAAATTATGTTAGTTATTTTTTTTTAATTTAATACATTTTATTGAAAACAAAATGCTATGCAATAGCTTTGCCGCGGCAGTTCTCGAGTGCCACATGTCTTTTTTTATTGGCGTATCAGTAACGCTCCAAAAGAAAAGGCTATAGCCTTTTCTATAAATTAGAAAAAATTATGTTAGTTATTTTTTTTTAATTTAATACATTTTATTGAAAACAAAATGCTATGCAATAGCTTTGCCGCGGCAGTTCTCGAGTGCCACATGTCTTTTTTTATTGGCGTATCAGTAACGCTCCAAAAGAAAAGGCTATAGCCTTTTCTATAAATTAGAAAAAATTATGTTAGTTATTTTTTTTTAATTTAATACATTTTATTGAAAACAAAATGCTATGCAATAGCTTTGCCGCGGCAGTTCTCGAGTGCCACATGTCTTTTTTTATTGGCGTATCAGTAACGCTCCAAAAGAAAAGGCTATAGCCTTTTCTATAAATTAGAAAAAATTATGTTAGTTATTTTTTTTTAATTTAATACATTTTATTGAAAACAAAATGCTATGCAATAGCTTTGCCGCGGCAGTTCTCGAGTGCCACATGTCTTTTTTTATTGGCGTATCAGTAACGCTCCAAAAGAAAAGGCTATAGCCTTTTCTATAAATTAGAAAAAATTATGTTAGTTATTTTTTTTTAATTTAATACATTTTATTGAAAACAAAATGCTATGCAATAGCTTTGCCGCGGCAGTTCTCGAGTGCCACATGTCTTTTTTTATTGGCGTATCAGTAACGCTCCAAAAGAAAAGGCTATAGCCTTTTCTATAAATTAGAAAAAATTATGTTAGTTATTTTTTTTTAATTTAATACATTTTATTGAAAACAAAATGCTATGCAATAGCTTTGCCGCGGCAGTTCTCGAGTGCCACATGTCTTTTTTTATTGGCGTATCAGTAACGCTCCAAAAGAAAAGGCTATAGCCTTTTCTATAAATTAGAAAAAATTATGTTAGTTATTTTTTTTTAATTTAATACATTTTATTGAAAACAAAATGCTATGCAATAGCTTTGCCGCGGCAGTTCTCGAGTGCCACATGTCTTTTTTTATTGGCGTATCAGTAACGCTCCAAAAGAAAAGGCTATAGCCTTTTCTATAAATTAGAAAAAATTATGTTAGTTATTTTTTTTTAATTTAATACATTTTATTGAAAACAAAATGCTATGCAATAGCTTTGCCGCGGCAGTTCTCGAGTGCCACATGTCTTTTTTTATTGGCGTATCAGTAACGCTCCAAAAGAAAAGGCTATAGCCTTTTCTATAAATTAGAAAAAATTATGTTAGTTATTTTTTTTTAATTTAATACATTTTATTGAAAACAAAATGCTATGCAATAGCTTTGCCGCGGCAGTTCTCGAGTGCCACATGTCTTTTTTTATTGGCGTATCAGTAACGCTCCAAAAGAAAAGGCTATAGCCTTTTCTATAAATTAGAAAAAATTATGTTAGTTATTTTTTTTTAATTTAATACATTTTATTGAAAACAAAATGCTATGCAATAGCTTTGCCGCGGCAGTTCTCGAGTGCCACATGTCTTTTTTTATTGGCGTATCAGTAACGCTCCAAAAGAAAAGGCTATAGCCTTTTCTATAAATTAGAAAAAATTATGTTAGTTATTTTTTTTTAATTTAATACATTTTATTGAAAACAAAATGCTATGCAATAGCTTTGCCGCGGCAGTTCTCGAGTGCCACATGTCTTTTTTTATTGGCGTATCAGTAACGCTCCAAAAGAAAAGGCTATAGCCTTTTCTATAAATTAGAAAAAATTATGTTAGTTATTTTTTTTTAATTTAATACATTTTATTGAAAACAAAATGCTATGCAATAGCTTTGCCGCGGCAGTTCTCGAGTGCCACATGTCTTTTTTTATTGGCGTATCAGTAACGCTCCAAAAGAAAAGGCTATAGCCTTTTCTATAAATTAGAAAAAATTATGTTAGTTATTTTTTTTTAATTTAATACATTTTATTGAAAACAAAATGCTATGCAATAGCTTTGCCGCGGCAGTTCTCGAGTGCCACATGTCTTTTTTTATTGGCGTATCAGTAACGCTCCAAAAGAAAAGGCTATAGCCTTTTCTATAAATTAGAAAAAATTATGTTAGTTATTTTTTTTTAATTTAATACATTTTATTGAAAACAAAATGCTATGCAATAGCTTTGCCGCGGCAGTTCTCGAGTGCCACATGTCTTTTTTTATTGGCGTATCAGTAACGCTCCAAAAGAAAAGGCTATAGCCTTTTCTATAAATTAGAAAAAATTATGTTAGTTATTTTTTTTTAATTTAATACATTTTATTGAAAACAAAATGCTATGCAATAGCTTTGCCGCGGCAGTTCTCGAGTGCCACATGTCTTTTTTTATTGGCGTATCAGTAACGCTCCAAAAGAAAAGGCTATAGCCTTTTCTATAAATTAGAAAAAATTATGTTAGTTATTTTTTTTAATTTAATACATTTTATTGAAAACAAAATGCTATGCAATAGCTTTGCCGCGGCAGTTCTCGAGTGCCACATGTCTTTTTTTATTGGCGTATCAGTAACGCTCCAAAAGAAAAGGCTATAGCCTTTTCTATAAATTAGAAAAAATTATGTTAGTTATTTTTTTTTAATTTAATACATTTTATTGAAAACAAAATGCTATGCAATAGCTTTGCCGCGGCAGTTCTCGAGTGCCACATGTCTTTTTTTATTGGCGTATCAGTAACGCTCCAAAAGAAAAGGCTATAGCCTTTTCTATAAATTAGAAAAAATTATGTTAGTTATTTTTTTTTAATTTAATACATTTTATTGAAAACAAAATGCTATGCAATAGCTTTGCCGCGGCAGTTCTCGAGTGCCACATGTCTTTTTTTATTGGCGTATCAGTAACGCTCCAAAAGAAAAGGCTATAGCCTTTTCTATAAATTAGAAAAAATTATGTTAGTTATTTTTTTTTAATTTAATACATTTTATTGAAAACAAAATGCTATGCAATAGCTTTGCCGCGGCAGTTCTCGAGTGCCACATGTCTTTTTTTATTGGCGTATCAGTAACGCTCCAAAAGAAAAGGCTATAGCCTTTTCTATAAATTAGAAAAAATTATGTTAGTTATTTTTTTTTAATTTAATACATTTTATTGAAAACAAAATGCTATGCAATAGCTTTGCCGCGGCAGTTCTCGAGTGCCACATGTCTTTTTTTATTGGCGTATCAGTAACGCTCCAAAAGAAAAGGCTATAGCCTTTTCTATAAATTAGAAAAAATTATGTTAGTTATTTTTTTTTAATTTAATACATTTTATTGAAAACAAAATGCTATGCAATAGCTTTGCCGCGGCAGTTCTCGAGTGCCACATGTCTTTTTTTATTGGCGTATCAGTAACGCTCCAAAAGAAAAGGCTATAGCCTTTTCTATAAATTAGAAAAAATTATGTTAGTTATTTTTTTTTAATTTAATACATTTTATTGAAAACAAAATGCTATGCAATAGCTTTGCCGCGGCAGTTCTCGAGTGCCACATGTCTTTTTTTATTGGCGTATCAGTAACGCTCCAAAAGAAAAGGCTATAGCCTTTTCTATAAATTAGAAAAAATTATGTTAGTTATTTTTTTTTAATTTAATACATTTTATTGAAAACAAAATGCTATGCAATAGCTTTGCCGCGGCAGTTCTCGAGTGCCACATGTCTTTTTTTATTGGCGTATCAGTAACGCTCCAAAAGAAAAGGCTATAGCCTTTTCTATAAATTAGAAAAAATTATGTTAGTTATTTTTTTTTAATTTAATACATTTTATTGAAAACAAAATGCTATGCAATAGCTTTGCCGCGGCAGTTCTCGAGTGCCACATGTCTTTTTTTATTGGCGTATCAGTAACGCTCCAAAAGAAAAGGCTATAGCCTTTTCTATAAATTAGAAAAAATTATGTTAGTTATTTTTTTTTAATTTAATACATTTTATTGAAAACAAAATGCTATGCAATAGCTTTGCCGCGGCAGTTCTCGAGTGCCACATGTCTTTTTTTATTGGCGTATCAGTAACGCTCCAAAAGAAAAGGCTATAGCCTTTTCTATAAATTAGAAAAAATTATGTTAGTTATTTTTTTTTAATTTAATACATTTTATTGAAAACAAAATGCTATGCAATAGCTTTGCCGCGGCAGTTCTCGAGTGCCACATGTCTTTTTTTATTGGCGTATCAGTAACGCTCCAAAAGAAAAGGCTATAGCCTTTTCTATAAATTAGAAAAAATTATGTTAGTTATTTTTTTTTAATTTAATACATTTTATTGAAAACAAAATGCTATGCAATAGCTTTGCCGCGGCAGTTCTCGAGTGCCACATGTCTTTTTTTATTGGCGTATCAGTAACGCTCCAAAAGAAAAGGCTATAGCCTTTTCTATAAATTAGAAAAAATTATGTTAGTTATTTTTTTTTAATTTAATACATTTTATTGAAAACAAAATGCTATGCAATAGCTTTGCCGCGGCAGTTCTCGAGTGCCACATGTCTTTTTTTATTGGCGTATCAGTAACGCTCCAAAAGAAAAGGCTATAGCCTTTTCTATAAATTAGAAAAAATTATGTTAGTTATTTTTTTTTAATTTAATACATTTTATTGAAAACAAAATGCTATGCAATAGCTTTGCCGCGGCAGTTCTCGAGTGCCACATGTCTTTTTTTATTGGCGTATCAGTAACGCTCCAAAAGAAAAGGCTATAGCCTTTTCTATAAATTAGAAAAAATTATGTTAGTTATTTTTTTTTAATTTAATACATTTTATTGAAAACAAAATGCTATGCAATAGCTTTGCCGCGGCAGTTCTCGAGTGCCACATGTCTTTTTTTATTGGCGTATCAGTAACGCTCCAAAAGAAAAGGCTATAGCCTTTTCTATAAATTAGAAAAAATTATGTTAGTTATTTTTTTTTAATTTAATACATTTTATTGAAAACAAAATGCTATGCAATAGCTTTGCCGCGGCAGTTCTCGAGTGCCACATGTCTTTTTTTATTGGCGTATCAGTAACGCTCCAAAAGAAAAGGCTATAGCCTTTTCTATAAATTAGAAAAAATTATGTTAGTTATTTTTTTTTAATTTAATACATTTTATTGAAAACAAAATGCTATGCAATAGCTTTGCCGCGGCAGTTCTCGAGTGCCACATGTCTTTTTTTATTGGCGTATCAGTAACGCTCCAAAAGAAAAGGCTATAGCCTTTTCTATAAATTAGAAAAAATTATGTTAGTTATTTTTTTTTAATTTAATACATTTTATTGAAAACAAAATGCTATGCAATAGCTTTGCCGCGGCAGTTCTCGAGTGCCACATGTCTTTTTTTATTGGCGTATCAGTAACGCTCCAAAAGAAAAGGCTATAGCCTTTTCTATAAATTAGAAAAAATTATGTTAGTTATTTTTTTTTAATTTAATACATTTTATTGAAAACAAAATGCTATGCAATAGCTTTGCCGCGGCAGTTCTCGAGTGCCACATGTCTTTTTTTATTGGCGTATCAGTAACGCTCCAAAAGAAAAGGCTATAGCCTTTTCTATAAATTAGAAAAAATTATGTTAGTTATTTTTTTTAATTTAATACATTTTATTGAAAACAAAATGCTATGCAATAGCTTTGCCGCGGCAGTTCTCGAGTGCCACATGTCTTTTTTTATTGGCGTATCAGTAACGCTCCAAAAGAAAAGGCTATAGCCTTTTCTATAAATTAGAAAAAATTATGTTAGTTATTTTTTTTTAATTTAATACATTTTATTGAAAACAAAATGCTATGCAATAGCTTTGCCGCGGCAGTTCTCGAGTGCCACATGTCTTTTTTTATTGGCGTATCAGTAACGCTCCAAAAGAAAAGGCTATAGCCTTTTCTATAAATTAGAAAAAATTATGTTAGTTATTTTTTTTTAATTTAATACATTTTATTGAAAACAAAATGCTATGCAATAGCTTTGCCGCGGCAGTTCTCGAGTGCCACATGTCTTTTTTTATTGGCGTATCAGTAACGCTCCAAAAGAAAAGGCTATAGCCTTTTCTATAAATTAGAAAAAATTATGTTAGTTATTTTTTTTTAATTTAATACATTTTATTGAAAACAAAATGCTATGCAATAGCTTTGCCGCGGCAGTTCTCGAGTGCCACATGTCTTTTTTTATTGGCGTATCAGTAACGCTCCAAAAGAAAAGGCTATAGCCTTTTCTATAAATTAGAAAAAATTATGTTAGTTATTTTTTTTTAATTTAATACATTTTATTGAAAACAAAATGCTATGCAATAGCTTTGCCGCGGCAGTTCTCGAGTGCCACATGTCTTTTTTTATTGGCGTATCAGTAACGCTCCAAAAGAAAAGGCTATAGCCTTTTCTATAAATTAGAAAAAATTATGTTAGTTATTTTTTTTTAATTTAATACATTTTATTGAAAACAAAATGCTATGCAATAGCTTTGCCGCGGCAGTTCTCGAGTGCCACATGTCTTTTTTTATTGGCGTATCAGTAACGCTCCAAAAGAAAAGGCTATAGCCTTTTCTATAAATTAGAAAAAATTATGTTAGTTATTTTTTTTTAATTTAATACATTTTATTGAAAACAAAATGCTATGCAATAGCTTTGCCGCGGCAGTTCTCGAGTGCCACATGTCTTTTTTTATTGGCGTATCAGTAACGCTCCAAAAGAAAAGGCTATAGCCTTTTCTATAAATTAGAAAAAATTATGTTAGTTATTTTTTTTTTAATTTAATACATTTTATTGAAAACAAAATGCTATGCAATAGCTTTGCCGCGGCAGTTCTCGAGTGCCACATGTCTTTTTTTATTGGCGTATCAGTAACGCTCCAAAAGAAAAGGCTATAGCCTTTTCTATAAATTAGAAAAAATTATGTTAGTTATTTTTTTTTAATTTAATACATTTTATTGAAAACAAAATGCTATGCAATAGCTTTGCCGCGGCAGTTCTCGAGTGCCACATGTCTTTTTTTATTGGCGTATCAGTAACGCTCCAAAAGAAAAGGCTATAGCCTTTTCTATAAATTAGAAAAAATTATGTTAGTTATTTTTTTTTAATTTAATACATTTTATTGAAAACAAAATGCTATGCAATAGCTTTGCCGCGGCAGTTCTCGAGTGCCACATGTCTTTTTTTATTGGCGTATCAGTAACGCTCCAAAAGAAAAGGCTATAGCCTTTTCTATAAATTAGAAAAAATTATGTTAGTTATTTTTTTTTAATTTAATACATTTTATTGAAAACAAAATGCTATGCAATAGCTTTGCCGCGGCAGTTCTCGAGTGCCACATGTCTTTTTTTATTGGCGTATCAGTAACGCTCCAAAAGAAAAGGCTATAGCCTTTTCTATAAATTAGAAAAAATTATGTTAGTTATTTTTTTTTAATTTAATACATTTTATTGAAAACAAAATGCTATGCAATAGCTTTGCCGCGGCAGTTCTCGAGTGCCACATGTCTTTTTTTATTGGCGTATCAGTAACGCTCCAAAAGAAAAGGCTATAGCCTTTTCTATAAATTAGAAAAAATTATGTTAGTT